>LGSM01000293.1:0-39747 GCA_001314345.1 Phytophthora multivora
CTGGTGTGAAGGCCGGAACTGGTGGCACGGGCGCCACCTCTCAGAAGGCGTACCGCAAGCTTCGAACGGAAGCGTAAACGGGTGGAGAACCACAACCATGCCATTGTGTCAATGTTGGAAGAGGCGTTGCATGTATCGCTCTCTCGCCTCTGTGTAGTAGTGCTCGCTAGTGTAGTTAACGAAACCCAAACAAGCCTTGTTTGCCAACTCCTATTTTAGTATTTTGTGTACTGACGGTAAGATATCGTGATTCACGATTCGTGAATGAAAACTACTTCCGGACGAATGCATCTACGTCGACGTATTCTCGAGCTGCAAGTCAACCAGCACTTCTGTATATCGTATATCGGTTGGAGGGTTATTGGCAAAAGGAACTCGCTCAGCCCCCCACCTTCGTTTGGACGTGGTAGTGGCTCGCGCCTGTCAAGTCACTTGACTCAAGTGGCGGCCCTAGCTACCGGTACGAACAGCAAAAGAGCTGCAATAGTCCAGACGGTACCCGCCAACACGCACAGCCACAGTGGAGCCGATCCCATGGCGATCATGGCGACTACCGGATAAGACACGTCAACCCTCTCCAGATGGCCTTAGGCCTGTCAAAGATACCCGTTCACCCTCCTTTGCCAGTGCCCGCAATCACGAGCACGAACAGCTAAAAGCGTAGTGTAAGCATCGAACAGCCCACAAAGTCGAGTGCATCTGACACCACAAGCCACCAAACACCCCGCGTTGGCGTCAAGCTGGTCGGCCCGCCACGCGTTTCCTCAATGCCATACGCCCCGACTACCTCTTCCGTTCTCAGGGTGGGGCGCTTCACGTGTGCAGTAGAGCTAGTCGTATTGACTCATTTCCACATTTGCCTCCGACAGTTCACAGCGTTTCAAGCTACACTGTAAGGAACCGACAACTTCTCTCAAGAATGTTCTCCAGCAACAAGATTTTCGCTCTGCTCCTCGCCTTCGCCGCCGTCTCGAGTGGTGCACATGCCGAACAAGAAGCTACCGAGACGTATGGTGGTGGCGGCGGCGGCCTCCCCGGTATGAGTGGCGGCCTTCCCGGTATGAGTGGCGGTCTCCCCGGTATGAGTGGCGGCCTCCCTGGTTTGAGCGGTGGCGGTGGCGGTCTACCTGACCTGACCAAAATGATGCCTGGAATGGGCGGAACCGGAACGGGGACTAGTGGAGGCCTTCCCGGCATGAGCGGCGGCGGTCTGTCAGGCCTCTCGAAAATGATGCCAGGCATGGGCGGTAGCGGCGGTTTGCCAGGAATGAGTGGTGGCCTACCGGGAATGGGCAGCGGTGGCATGTCGGGTCTCAGCAAAATGATCCCAGGTGCTGGCGGTGCAAGCGGCGGCCTCCCAAGCTTCAGCAACATGATTCCTGGAATGGGTGGGGCAGGGACCAGCGGAGGCCTCTCCGGTCTCAGTAAAATGATCCCTGGCGCTGGCAGTACTTCGTACGGTCCTGGAACGGTGCATGCGCCAGGTACTGGAACTGGCACTACCGGCACTACCGGCACTACGGGCACCTCGACCACAGGGACTGGTGCTGCTGGTACTTCTGGCACTGGCACTACCGGTTCTACGACTGGCACGAAGACTGACACCACCGGAACTGGAACGGGTGCGACGACAGCACCGAAGACTTATCGTAACCTCCGCTCTGAGTAGATTTTCATGGTCAAGTGGGAATTGTGCTGGTGGTGATTCTAGCGCAATCAGTTTTGTAAGGACGTATTGTCAATGTGTTTTTACCAAAAAAATAATGATTTTTTTACGTTGTTCGGGTGTTGTTAGATTGATGATGGCGTTGTTAACGGGCTAGCTCTATCCAGCAACGGTATTCTGCATTGATTGCAGATAAGAGCGCGACGTCTTTGCAATAGAGTTCACCACCTTGTCCCTGGTTGCTTTTGAGGTGTTGCCGAGTGTCATCTCAGTGTTTCGCGAGCGCAGTGGTAGCACGTTCGAACGACTGAACGGTGCTCTCAGCCTGGCGGTGATGAATCAATGGATGTACAGTAGCTATCTTTGAACTGGAGTCCTTCAGCTGGTAAGATCCATCTCATTCCTAAAACTCGGCCTGCCTGTCAGAATTTCTGATACGTTAACGAAGGATGGATAACCCTCGGAACCGCCTTGGATAAAGAGAGCTGCAATATAGTCCCGGTGATCGCTCGATGATTCAGCCTTCTTGCGCGCGTCTACAGGGAAAAATATTCACGTAAGCAAAATAAAATTTTGGTTAAAGATCCCAAATAAATAAAAAGCGATTTTAGGGAACGTGCAAAGTTGAAGGCCTTCCGAGTGTACGGGTTCTCTTTATCCGTGACATACCCCACGAAATAGCCTGAGCTTCCGTCGCCGTGTAAGCGAGAGGAGTTCTCGACATGACATTGAAACAGCGTTCGGTATCGCTTTCAGCAGGGTTTGGCTGGCGGAAGGTATCGAACCAGGCGGGCTCACTGATGTCCACTATGGTTGTACATTTGATCAGCGTTGTGTGCTAAATCTGCAAGGATCTGTCCGCTGGATACAGTCGATCTGGAAAATCAGTCGAGCTGCAGTTAATTGTGAAACGAATTCCATAGTCTGAAAACCAATTCGAATTAGAATAAAACTAAACTCACACAAACAAGCACATAGCCTCACCCGAGCCGTGTCAGTCCGTCGAAAAACGTTACGTAAAGATTCGAACAGCTTCAGCTGCTCGAAAAAAAAACACATCTTTTAGATCTTGATTCACACGCTCAGCGTATGTGGCGCTCACAATTACCATCGCTCGACTGCGCCATGTTCCACCTGCTCTGCATGTAGTTTATCGAGAAATTGTTGCATTTCTGACTGCAAAGTGCCTCTGTCGGCCTTCTCCTCCTTTACTGGTCCTGTCGAGTAGGAAATGTGTTTTCTTCGTTCTACGACTCCTAGTTTTAGCCGATACACTTGGTCAGTCACTACTGACTCAGCGCCACTTGTACGGGGTATCTGGATGTCGGTAGTTCTGAGGCGCTGATAGCATCGACGTGGGCTAACAGCTCGAACAGCGTTTCGGGTGACATTGTTTGGTCGTTTTCACCTGGTACTTCGAATGGATGAGGCTTCGAGGGCCGGTATAGCTCTCGTACTGTGATGATGTTCAATGCGACTCGAATATGTGCGTGTGTTGAAGGTGTGTGTCACTTTAAAGTAGCAAGTAAGATACTTGTAAAAAGCACTCTTAGCTATTCTAGGGTTTATTTTCCCACCACTTTGGTTTGTGTACATTTGATCGAGCTTTAAAACTCCACACAAAAACGATTCATTTATTGCTTGGCACAATGTTCTGGGTCCAACAACGAATCCTGTTGCAACTGTAGATAACAGCGAACCTGCCTACCGACGCAGTGTATAATGTTTTGGGTCCGCTCAAACGACTGCGAGCCGGCATTTTTAACTCGAAGTCTGTAGCAGAATCGAACGATGGAAGTGTTTGTCGGGGATGTCAATGGAGAAGATACAACTGCCCAGTAAGTGCCTTCGAACTCGAGCCCTTCAGTCGGCAGCAGCCACCCCATCGATCCGACAATGATAACTCGGTCCTTCTCCTCAAATTTCCGGAACGTACTCACTGCCTCTACACAAAACGGTGCTTGGTGGGCGTCTTGCATGATAACCGAGGCTATGCAGCTCGAGTTGAAGACTTCGTCACAATATTGAGGTGTTCGATCTCGCGCCTGCAACAACGAACTGCAGTTAGTGAATATTTCCACAACCACCACAAAAATGAAGTACTTACGAATGAAAAGGTCCGTTGAGCTGCATCGTTTTCCTTGTTGGACAGAAATCTCCAAATAATTTCTCCGGCCTTATGGACTGAGTAAGCCAGTCGTGTGGTCGAGGTTACTTCGTAGCAGTACCCACTCTCTGGGTGATGTCTGCTTTGTGTATGAAATGTGACGATGCAGTCTTGGTTTACCTCCGGCAGCACCAAGTCAGCTTGTAGACTCAGTTTGTCCAGTTTGCTGGATAAAGCAGAAAGTATGGGAGCACTGAAGTCGAGCTGGAAGAACGGGCGGTCAGCAGTTGGTTGGAGGCGCTCCAGAAAGTCTTTACCCTGTAAAATACCACTTAAGTCAACTTCACACGGCAGAGTTAAACGCATACATACAATGCATATCTTACTTCGAGTACGTCTCTTTGCCCAAGCTCTTTTCGGGCGCTCTGAAAAACCTTGAACTGCTGCATCAATATCGCCTTCAACTCTCGATTAGTGCGCTCTGCTCGTATCAGCTTTTCATACTGGGCCATCGATTGAGCATGCCACTTGTGTCGCTCAACACAATTCCCGGGAAGCTTCGGTCTCGTACTCGATGGCTTTTTACCAAGAGCTTGTACGAGACGCTCCTTCCTGACGGCCAGTTGCCGTACTTCCGTCCTTAGAGCGTGCAGTTCGGCCTTCTTGCGGCGTTGACGAATGGTGGAGTAAGGCACCTGAACTTTACGCGTGGAGCGAATTACGTGGCCATCGGTACCTTCCATCACCTCGACAGCATCGTCATCGCTGTTGAGGTCGTCGAATATGCCGTCTAGGTACGGCAGTAGCTCATTCAGTTCGACGGGGTCCGCCATCGCTTCGGGCGACGAGGAGGAATTCTTGATAAATGAAACAGGGGTAAGGCACTGTGCACAAGTTGTGCAGCACAACAAAACCGTGATAACTTTTTGTGATGGTACGTCTTTTTTTTAAGATAAAAATAACCACCTGGACTGAATAATAAACTCAGGGTTGACTCACATGTACCAACATGCTTACCGTACAATTTTTGGACTGAAATCCCTATTTCGTGTACCCCACACCAGATCCGTTTTCGTTCAAGCTTCCGCCCGCATAGTCAGCTTACAGGTAGCAAGCATGTCGAGTCCAAATCTCATGGTGTTCGACGAGCCGCCGCTCCCAGCGCCTGCCTCGGCGTCTTCGGCCGACAGTGGCGACTCGTCCTTCTCTCTCCCTCTCGCCGCGCCCTCGTCCCCCGTGGAAATGCCCGCAAGCGATGCCGAGCCGGACCGTCAAGTGCTGCACTTCTTCGTCTCGTGTCGGGGCGTAGACGGCAACTCGCTCGTGCCCCCCGCGCGGTCCGCACAGACGCTGGTACGTGGCGCCTTCAACATGTTGAGCAGTGCCACGACCAAGTCCCCACGGGCCAAAGCTCCCACCGAAGTGAACGTAGAGGTGCGCGTTAGCGGAGAGACCCCGATCTTCGGATTTGGTGCCGATATTTCGGTACAGTCTCCGCATTCCAGCGGTGGGTTGAGTGTTGAAATGGATCATTTTGGGGAATTAGGGGCAGGATTTACGGATAAAGCTGCACTTCCAGCTAATGGGCTGCTGGACAGTGAGAGCTACTGGAGCGAACGCCATAAGAGCCGCAACCCCATGTTCTCGGTGGGGTTTAGTGTCCGCTGCAAGAACCCGGCGGAATACGACCGACATGTTCAGATTATGGTGATGATTCCAGATGAAGGAACGTCGTCCAACAAGAACAGTCAAGTGTTCGGATACGCCTTGACGTCCTTCCAGGAGATGTACACGGTAGCTACTAGCGGCAATTACAAGCAGAAGATGACGTTGCCGGTGCATTCGACGGTGCTGGACGGTGCGACGGTGGAGCTGCAGTTCGCTAATATTCAGCCGCAAGAGCACCCGCTTTTCAAGGCGCAGCATAATTTGTTCCGGAGTTTCTTGTTCTTCCCGTTGATGAGGGAGGAACTGGCGGAGATGCAGGCTGCAAACGCGAAATTAGCAGTTGAAGAGGCGGCGGAAGTGGATTTTAGTGTTAAGATTCCGTTGCAATTGCTGCGCGTGTGTCAGTACGAGCTGCTGCAGATGTACGACGAGTGGCAGTTGCGATACAACTACAACCGCAAGAAGAACCGCTTCTTTGACAACGACGCGGAGGCGCTCAACTTCGGACATGACGTTTTCCGTGTACAAGTCGTTTCTGGCCGTGACTTGAGGGCGAAGTCAAGGAATAATACTGCAGCGGGTGCTGAAACCGAAATGTCAACTGAGCTGGATGTACGAACGTCTCGCACTTCAGGATTTTCGATGGGTGGGATGGTGGGCGGTCGGGGAGGCTTCGTGAATCGCATAAAGGCTGGAAAATGGGGTGGTAGTAATGTTACGTCGTCGTCATTTAGCAGCAATGACCCCGACGCAGCCGACCGAGCAGTCGAAAGTAGCAACAGTGTGCATCCCTTTGTTGTGGTCAAGTTTGAAGACGGTGTGATGGGAAGTCACGAGTACACAGTGGGGAAAACGAACACGGAGTACGATTCGACGAATCCAGTTTGGTCTACGAACAAAAATGCCGGCACTAAATGCCCTCACGGAAAACCCAATACTAAGTATCACGTGTCACGGATACTGAAGAGCCGTGTGGTTGTATCTCCTGTAAACGCACTGAAGCAGTTTGTATTTTATAGACCGAACCTGGTTGATCAGCCACTTGCCGGATGGCTGCGCTTCCAAGTATTCAACGAACACTATGGCTACATGAGCGGCGTGGAAAATGAGTTGATTGGCGAAGTGATGATTCCGCTGCAGAGTGTCCGCGACGCAATGACAGTGGAAGAAAAAGTTGTGTTTGATGATGACGATGGTGCTGAAGGGAACGCAGATGGGAGTCACGAAGCGAGGCCGCGCCAAATTGTGACGTCTCTCACACTTGTGGACTGGTTCGATGTTCGCTCGCCTTCAACGGATGAAGTATTTGGGCAGATTCAGCTTCGTGTTAACATTTTGCTCGCAAATCCACTCGAGTTAGCAAGTGATGACCTGCTTACTGGAGTTAAATTGGAACCGACCCCAGCGCTTCCAAGACGATACAGACGACCTTCAGACTGCTCGCCCCCTCCAAATGATGGTATCGTTGAAAGCGAGATCCCTCTGAACTTCTTGTATCCGCATGCTCTACATATTCGGAAGCAGGTGACGGAAGTTACCGATATGATTCGATTGACGGAGCATTTGGTCGAAGAAAAGAAAACGTTCAAGTCAAGTCTACACAAAAAGCGCGCCGACATTCAAGGAATCCCGACCAACCTGCATGTTTCGTACTTCCGCATTTTCCGTCACTTTGGGTCTCAATCCCTGCCACAGCCCCCAATGGATGCGCAGGCGTCATCAGAGGACCTGCTTGGCTTGGATGATGTTGATGCACACTCTGGTGCACCTATTTCTCATCTGTCGCTATCAATACAGGAACGTATGATGGTTCCCGAGACCCACGCGACTGTAACTTGTGGAGCTCCTACTGCACACGCGATGGGATTAAGCGATTGCGGTTTGCGTGAGATGGAGCTTGAGATGAACAACTTCCAATCGGTTTTGGAAAAAAGCACCCCACGGTTAATGGGAAGCCCGGTAAGTGATAGCAACTGCTTTATTCCGGAAGACTCGTCCGACTTTTTCTATCCGCCCCTGGAAGACGAGAACGATGCGGAGGTCGAGGATGACGTCCGTAGCACAGACAGCGGCTTCTCTTCGGACGCACCAGCCTCCAATGGTCCAATTAGCCCTACTGCAGCTGCCGCAGCGGCGCCAGTTGAGTCTGCACCGAAGAAGAAGGCGTCAAAATACTCGATAATGGCTCGAAAAGCTGCAGCAGCTCGAGCGAGAGCTTTGTCAAACAAGAGGTTCGTCAAAAAGAAAAGCTCCCGACAACTGGACCAAAAGAACAGCGACGAGAAGAATGCAGTCTACGCCAAGTATCCCTCGCTTCGTGTGGAGCCAGAAGAAGGTGTGGATCCCACAACGTCCATCAACTACGCTGTGCGGATGCTGTGCCGACTGGAAATGCTCCGCACGGATTACTATTTGCGAAAGAGCGTTGCTGTTTCTCAATCTGTGAGTAGCCTGGTCACGTGTTTCATGGCTGAGCTCGACTTGTGTCTCCAGGAACGAAATGAAAAGGTGCTGAATCAAATGGCGCAGATCGGGTTCTTGATCGGATGGGAGAGTCTCATTTCGTCGCATGGGAAGGAGCTCTACATGATTTCGGACGCTTGGGTGGCCATCAAGTGCTTGGAGACGTTCTCCTTCAAGCTTTGTGAGGGTATTGACTTAGAAGTGGTGGTGGAGAAACACGAAGAATCGGGCTACATCATTAAAGTCCCGGTGCCTCCTGCACAGTTCGCCATACTGCCAGAGAGTTTGAAGAGTGGCGCGCTGATTAGTGTCACGGCGGTGCTATTTACTCAAGGAATCAATGAAATGCAGAGCTTGGCGAACATGGTGGGCCACTCTGGCGTCTCCATCCAGCGGAAGATCAACAGCACCAGCTTCCGCGCTATCTCCGATTACTACAATCGCTTCACTGAGGTCTGCGGGATTGGGATGTCCGAAGTCAGTGTAGGGTCTCACCCCGACGAGATATTACAGAACTTGCGCGTGAGTGTGGAAAGTGAAAACTCGGCGTCCAAGAACACGTGCATCTTGCTGCACGCCGCCGATGCAGTGCGCAGTCTCAATGGCGGCAGGGTCACGTACTGCAAGTCTGGCAAAGATCGAACTGCTATGAGCACGACGCTCGAACAAGCTCGACTTCTTGTGCAGCGTAAACGTCACGTGCTTCAAGAGATCGAAGCGGGAAGTGCTACGGAGTTCGGGCCGCTGGAAGAAGTCAAGGACGTGGCCAACACGATGCGGGAGTTCGGTGTTCGCATCCACATCGCCAAGAAGAACGTCGGCCGCTTCAAGTACTCGTTCAACTCGCTGCAACGCAAGTTGTTGCCAGAGATTTATCGGCCGCCTATGGCTACGATCCAGGACATGGTGACGTCGGTGACTGCACGTGACTCTTAGACAGGGATGATCGATGCATATTTCCATTCCAAATTGTATCCTAAACACGATAGCTGCAGGAAAGTAGCACCTGCGCTTCCGTACGTAAAATACCTTCTCAACCACGCTCATGAAATCTATTCTTCGTCCTCCTCCTCGCTCTCCTCCTCGGGCGTCTCGAGCCACGTGAGCCACGTCGATGTCTGGATAATAGCCTTCATGCGACCGGGCACTTCTCCGTCCACGTCGTACTTGTACTCGAAGAAACCAGACTCGTCGATGATGTCAAGACTGTAAAGGGCCATGAAGCACTTCTCGATCAAACCCTTGGGGAAGTCGTGCTTGTTCAGGAACACCTGCAAAGAATACAGCGCCTCCATCTGGTCCTTCTTGTCCGAGTCCTCCATGGCGAACTTGAGCAGCTCACCGTACGCGGGCATGGCAATCCAGTTGGCGCTGGACTTGGCCACGTCCTCAGCCGCGTTCGTCACGGTTTCGAAGACCACAGCACCGGTGGGACGGCCGTTCTTCTTAAAGATGTCCTTGGCCACAGCTGTCAGCTCCTCGCCCTTCTTGCCACTGGCCAGCACCTGCTTCATGGTCTCCCGGTCGACGTCAGCCTTCTTGGCCGCGGCCTCCTCTGCCTTCTTCTTCTCCTCGGCAGCCACGCGCTTAGCCTCCTCGGCGACCAGACGCTCCTCCTCCGCCTTCTTCTTGCGCTCCTCGCGCTTCTGCTGCGCGCGCGCCTTCTTGTCCGTCACTTCAGGCTCAGCCGGCGCCTGCTCCTGACGTCCGCTGATGCGCATGTTCGACATGCCCGACGACAGATCGTCGCCACGGGCGAAGCGACCGGCCGCACGGCCCTCAAAGCGGTCTTCCCGGCCGAACCGGTCGCCGCCGCGGTCATTACGGCCAAATCGGTCCCCGCCGCGGTCTTCGCGTCCGAAGCGGCCGCTTCCGCTGCCACCGAACGCGCTCGACCACTTGTCGCCGCTGCCGTTGCGCGCATCACCGCTAGGCCCCGAGCCCTCCCCGCGACGCGCCAAGTTCAGACGCATGTGCGCCGGACGCTCCTCGGACTGGAAGTCGTCGCGCGACGGACGGTCGTAGCGCGAGGGGCCGCCAAAGCGGTCGCCGCCGCCGCCGCGCCAGTTGTCGCCCTCCTCGCTGCGGCCAAAGCGGTCACCGCCGCCGCGTCCGCCGCGGTCTCCGCGCCACTGATCCGACTGGTCACTGCGCGACTGCTCGCGCTCTCCGCCGAAGCGATCGCCGCCGAAGCGGTCGCCTCCGCGGCCGCCACGGTAGTTTCCGTCGTCGTCGTCGGCGCGCGCGCGCGGTCCCGACGGCAGCGCCGCCTCGGGGATGTAGGCCGCCGCCTGGTCGCCCAGGAACTCACCCAGTCCGATCTTCTTGCCGCGCACCATGGTCTGCTGTGTAAGGGGGTCTGTACTACCGAGTATAGAGGGAGGGAAGGTGCCTGGGTGCTGCTTGGCTGCACGATGGAATATGACGTCGAAGAGGGAGAAACGAGCCAAGTGCGTGGCGGGCGGGAATGGCTGGCTGTTGGAGAGGTATCGTACAGTCATTGTGATGATTACATGAATCCTGTATAATCGTATATTTAGAAAATTTGTACCCACTTTGAGAACAGGTTTTGATCATTATCGTACCGTGTAAAATAATATATTGGTTTCTTGTATTGGATAACATTGATAAAGAAATGATGCAAACAACTGTACGGAATGGCTACTCTGCCACGTCAGTCGGAAAACGGTCTCTTCAACATGACAGCTCTATTTTGGAGCTTGTCCACTTTAATGCGGTCGAAGTGGTCTTCACCCACTTACGGCCATGGCCTCGAAGCGCAGTGTTAACGGCGGCCACGCCACGCAATTGCCTCTTGTTCCTCACTCCGTACGTCTCAGCTTCCAGCCATTTTCTGCCATCACTAAACCCGTTTGCTTGTCACCAGAGTAGAATGGCACAGCATCCGCCGCGTCGCCCACACTGCAGTCCCCTACCAAGTTCCTCGGTCGGATGAGCTGGGAGAAAAACATGCTCGATGCGTCAGTTGGGATATCGTTCCGAACCTGCAGAGACACTACTCGACCGCCGGCTGTGCCGTCCACGTTGGCCCCATTGACGCCGTCGCCCACCAAGCAGCCTACACAACTCTCACTTACAGGCGCCAAGAAGCAAGTAAAGGCTGGAAGTGAGTCGCGTCCGATGACGCTCGACGAATCCTACGACGAAGTGGAGAAGATGCTGGAGGACCATCGACGCCAGCTCAAGGAAGCGCGACCTCGACGCGTTGAGGCGTTGAAGGTCGTCAACGAGCATCCGCGCCGTGCGTTCGTGTTTGCGCCTTTGGACGACCCGCGGATGTTATCGGAGATGGCAGCGCAGGAGGCGGCCGATGCGCGTGAAAAGCTGTCGAAAGGCGAATCCGAGATGGACGTTGACCGCACGAAACTCAAGTACTTTGGGCCGGAAGCGCGGACTTCGTACTACCAAATGTACAAGGAGCTGCACAGCAAACCCCACCTTTTCATCGACCGCGAGACGCACGAACAGCATCGCGAGTCGCAACGGCGTAACTCGACCGTCAGTCTACGACGCTCCACAGGAATGCGGCGATCTCTGCCGACGTTGGAGCAAGCCCAGATATCGGTCGGTGGAGGGGACATGAGCCTCATATCAACCGTGCCGCGCTCTCCACGTACGCTCTTCCTCGGCGCGTGTCTTGCCGGCGGTCAAGCTGCACCGACCCTTTTACTGCGGAGGGAGTACAACAAACGCGCCTTCGACTTCAGTCACCAGGGGCTGGGCGACAACTTCATTGTGCGCTTTGCCGCTTGTCTGCCCGAATTGCCGCTCGTGGAGTGCATCAACGTGTGTGACAACCGCCTGACCGACGCGGGGATAAGCTGTTTGCTACGGGCGTTAGAGAACAAGCCGCACTTGACGTCGCTCGATGTGTCGTCCAACCCGATTGGAATCGACGCGGCGAACGTCCTTCGGGGCTACGTCCGCTCCAACCTCTGCACGTTGCGCGTGTTGGCTCTGAACGAAATCGCACTCAGTGACCAAGAGAGCGCGCGGTTGGCGAAAGCTCTGGAGAGAAACAAGTCGATCGAGCGGCTTTTACTGCGTGGGAACCAGATTGGTCTTGAAGTGCTGGCTAGTAAAGGGATCCACGTCGTTGAGGAAGACGAAGAGGAGGAGGAAGAAGATGCCCCCGTGAAGCTTCTCACTGGAGGACAAGCGCTTGGAACAATGCTTACAGCTAACCTGACGCTGCAACACTTGGATCTGTCGTGGAATCAGCTCCGTTCAGCAGGTTGTGGATTCATCGCGGCAGCTCTACCGATGAATTATCAATTGCGAGAGCTGGACCTGAGCTACAATTCGTTGGGGGACAAGGGGGCGTTTGCTATTGCGCATGCTTTACGTGCTGGTGCGAGGTTAAGGCGCCTCACACTGAGTTACAACGGGATCTCCCCTCGTGGAGGGGTCGGTTTGGCCAGTGGTTTGGCTGTGAACGCGTCCTTGGCAATGCTTTCGCTCGACGGGAACCCTCTTGGAGTTCAGGGCGGTAAAGCACTGATGCACGCGAGTTGCGCGCCTCGTCCAAGCTCTGGAGCATCCTCAGTCTGTCAGCTTTCGCTCTTGGACTGCAGTTTGACGGCATCAGCGCCGACGATGTCTGCGGCCACCGGTGACGAGCAATTGCACGTGTTCAACCCGGTGGATCCAGCAGGCAGCTACGTCCTCGACTTAAGTGACGCGTACGAGCACATGGTCGCGCACGAGTTACTGCGTCTGGCGGTAGCTCATCCTGGACGTCACCGCTTTACGAAGCTCGAGTACGCTGCAACTCGAGGGCAAGTGACGAAGCTTGAGATGGTAAAACGTCTCGTTAAACCTTCTTCTTCCGGTCCACCGGTAGACGAAGCGGTTGTCAACGTCAGTAGCAGTGGGAAATCACTCAACCCCGTGGCGATGCTGTTTAAACGTCTGGACGGGGACGGATCTGGTGCTGTGGAGTTCAGTGAGCTCGTAACTGCGCTGCGAAGTTGTGGCCTTGAAGTGTCCGACGAACAGCTTACTGCCATCCTCCAGAAGTACGACTACGACAACAGCGGGGCCCTGCACAAACGTGAGTTCACCGACCTCTTCGCCCGCGTCGGCTTCGCGTTCGTGGACTCGGACAGCTCCGGGTCCTTGGATATCGACGAACTTCGACGTGTCTTTCAGCTGCTAGGAGTGAGTGAAGAAGCGCAGGTGAACGACGCGATCGCCCGTGTGATAGCCAAGTACGACTTGGACGGGTCTGGGGAGATCGACGCGTACGAGTTCCTGGAGTTCATGACGTCCGAAGTGCTGACTGTCCACGAGGACCCACAAGCAGTTCAAGAGAAGGAGGAGGCCAAGTTGGTGAGGTTGGAGCCATGTGAAGTTGCGTCCGGTGCGACTTGGCAGGTCCCGAATACTGGACAACTCACTGCGGACTTCGCTCACAGTGGAGGCAGCATCGACACGGACGACAACTCCCAGCAACACGATACCGGAGAGGAAATCCACCAACCTTCCGACTCCAATTTGATGCCCGATAGTATGTTATCGCGGTTCCTCGTCAACGCTTCCAGTATCAGTCGGAACATCACGGAGCAGACCGATTTCTTGCATACCGTTCTGGCGGAATCAGGGATGTATCTGTCTGCGTCTCAAGGCGAGCATTTGCTGACTCGTCAAGGAGCAGCTTCCTCTGCTGTACGACCTCAGCGGAGGTTAGCAGCTCTCGCGAGACTTCTGCCGCGTATTATCGACCACCGAGACGCAGCTAGTCTGGTCACTCGCATCGTGGATATCCACAACCAGTGGCTCGAACGACTGGCGCTGCGTCGGTGGCTTGGAGCTCAGCTGTTCAGTGTCCAGCTGGGAGCTCTCACCAATGCGTACGCGTTCGACTTGAGTCGTGATGATCATCGCGTTGCACTGCACAGATTGGCGTTGATAGCACAAGAGGAGAAGCAGTTCAGTCGGTGGCGTTCTGGGCGTGGCGATACGTCACAAAGCGGCAACTGGGAGAACTTCCGGTGGGCTACGCTGGACGGGGAACCGACGCTGCTCTCGAGCACTTACATCCTTAACAAATTACTCGGACCAGCACGGGAGCGCTCCGTCTCGAACCTACTGCCACCTCCGTCGAAGCTCGTCTTCTACTACGTGAGTACGACGCGTCCTCCACGAGGCACGAAGCCTCTGAGTCAGCGCCGTTTTGAGCAGCTTCTGGCTGTTTTGGCTCAGCCTCCGAGTGAAAGCGAGATCGCTGCACTGTGTGAAGACCGCCGAAACCAAGATGATCCGTCTTCTGTGGCTTCGGACAGCAAGAAGAGGACCCAGGCGCTGCTGCATTGGGGGCTTCTGCGCCGCTTTGTGCGCACTCGAGCGGCCGAGAAGCTCCAGAAACGCAGGAGACGCAGCATCGCAGGGGAAGCGATGGATCGACTCACGAATACGGTGGAAGGACTACAGCAGAAGCTGTTGCTACTGGAGATTTTGGTGGCCGACCGCTGGTTGAGCTGCGCGCAGGCTCAAGAGCTCGTCCAAGCCTTTCCGAACGCAGTTCGAGCTCGCGCTCGCGCTGCCTGCCTCGCATTTTCTCGTATCGTTGATCTGGAAAACTTCGTTCAGGTACGGGCTTGCAGTAATCTACAGATGGAAGCGAAACTGGTCTAACGTTGGATCCTACGCTGGTACTAGATCTACGATGGTCTCTCGGTCGAGGATCAAGAGGAATGTGTCAAGCGGCTTGGGTGGCTCAACATCTTGGACCCGCTGCAGCCTGATCGACAGTATCCGCCTTTGGACTTGAGCATTTACGACGAACGGGAGCTCGTTCAGATGCTGGCGCAACTTGCGCTACAAGAAGGAACCTCTTGCTGGCAGAACGCTTCCTATCGACCGAATACTACTGCAGCTGGAGACGATCAAGTCGTTTCGGAAGCGACAGACGGCATGGCTGTACTCCCACCGCCAGGCTGGGGCCGTCCAGATGCCGTTGGGCCCGAAAGTGTGAAACACCACGGCGCAGTTTGCTTACGTTACCATTCCCCAGTGGAGGAGAGTGAGGGGGACAGGACAGACGAAGCTCAGCGAGACGCTGACCGGCTTGCTCTACGTGATCGTGTGTTATGTGGTTCAAGACTTTTCCTTTAAAGATGTCGAAGTGACAGTTCATTTTTATTAAACGACAGAAGATTTACTGAACACTGCTAACTTGTCTTCAAGGACCATTCATTTCATCCACCGTTAGAAATAAAGTAGTTACCCATCGGGTAAAATCCGCAGCAATCCAATACGAAGTACATGTACTAGCGATCCCAGAACCGATAGATTCTTGCTGCTCGAAGACTCATTTCCAAACTTCTCGAGGTCCCAACACTTCCTCCTCC
The DNA here is from genome assembly GCA_001314345.1 of Phytophthora multivora. Lineage (NCBI taxonomy): Eukaryota > Oomycota > Peronosporomycetes > Peronosporales > Peronosporaceae > Phytophthora > Phytophthora multivora. The sequence goes on from LGSM01000293.1 coordinate 15,278, forward strand.
CAGCTCATCCGATCATGTTCTCCAAGTTCTGGTTCTTCACTTCGTGCATTGCGTTGCTCGCGTCTGCAGTCACTTCAACTGGAGACAGCAAGGACTGTGTTACCGACTTTGAAAGTGACGTTGAAAGAGCTGCTCGTCTGGCGAATGAGATCCCGGAAGGCGGTCTCGGCATTTTAGTCATCGACCAGCAAGTGAGCTTCCACCCTGGAGGTTCATTGGCCATCGACTCGGCCAACGCTGACGCTGGTCGAATCGCCGCGTTCATCTCGAACCACACGTCCGAGCTATCGCAGGTTGTTCTGACCATGGACTCGCACCAGAGGTACCATATCGCCCACGGGATCTTCTGGGAGAACGACGCTGGCGAGTCCCCAGACCCGTTCACGACGATCTACTCACAGAACATCACGGACGGGGTGTGGAAGCCTCGAGACTCCAGCTTGAACGAGTACGTCCTGGCCTACACACAGTCGCTGGAGGCCAATGGCAAGTTCTCACTCACGATCTGGCCCGAGCACTGCATCATCGGATCCCCGGGACACAACATCGTCCCAGACGTCCTCGCGTCCGCCCTTGACTGGACAAAGGAGTCGCTCAAGCCGATCCAGTACGTGATGAAGGGCAGCAACCCGTACACGGAGCACTACTCGGCTTTAAAGGCTGAGTACGAGCTCCCGTATGACCCGAGCACGAGGTAAGTCATTCGTAAGGATGGCAAAAGGTTTGGAATCTCGTACTAAAACGAACTTGTTCGCAGCTTAAACACTGCGTTGATCGAGTCGCTGCAACGCGCCGGCAAGCTCGTTATCGTGGGCGAAGCGCTGTCCCACTGCGTGAACTACACCGTCCGTGATCTCGTGGACAATTGGCCCGTCGAAAGACTAAGCGACCTCATCATCCTAACGGACTGCTCGTCCCCTGTGGCTGGGTTTGAGGCTGAAGCTCAGGTAAGACGTTACAGTTGATTCTATTGATACTCATGGGCGGAAACTAAACGTTTGGTTATCATCTTACAGCAATTCTTGAGCGATATGGCTGCAAAGGGACTGACATTGACGACGTCTACCGAGTTCAGAGCGTAAATGCAAGTGCATCCTGCATTGAATAGAAAACAGACACAGTACTGCACACACACCCGGTGTCACCGTGACGTCGGCTTTGTCACCTCAAAGCACATCGTGCACGTCAAGCATGCCATGCATCGACTAGCGCGAGATTTTGCTAGTTTTGCAGTCTCATTCCCGAACTTCCTCCCAATCCACTATGCTTGCCACCAGACTATCGTTCGCAGCTTCATGCATTGCCACGCTTGCTTCTCTATCTTCCAGCACCGTGTACATCAGCACCCCTTCCAACAACTGCAGCGCGTACAACGAGAACGACGTGGACACGTCCGCCTGCTTGGCCAACAAGATCAACGAAGGCGGCCTCGGCCTCCTCGTCATCGACCAGCAAGTGAGTTTCCACCCGGGAGGTTCTCTCGCCATTGCCACCGCCAACGAAGACGCCGCCCGCATTGCCGCTTTCATCTCGAACTACACGTCCGAGCTGGACCAACTCGTGCTTACAATGGACTCGCACCAACGGTACCACATCGCGCACGGCGTTTTCTGGACGAACACAACGGGTGACTCACCCGAGCCGTACACGACGATTTACGCGCAGAACATCTCGGACGGCGTTTGGATGCCACGCGACGCCAGTTTGCACGACTACGTGTTGACGTACACGGAGGCGCTGGAGGCCAGTGGCAAGTTCTCGCTGACGATTTGGCCGGAGCACTGTCTTATCGGATCCCAGGGGCACAACATCGTCACGGACGTGCTGGACGCTGCGTTGCAGTGGACGAAAGACTCGCTGAAACCGATTGAGTACGTCATGAAAGGCAGCAACCCGTTCACGGAGCACTATTCGGCGCTCAGAGCGGAGTACGTGTTGCCGTACGACCCATCGACGAGGTAAGAGGCACGGGATTTGTTTTAAAGCTTGACAGGTTGTTAATGTTGCTGTACGTTGCAGCCTCAACACGGAGCTGATCAAGACGCTGCAACGCTCGAAAAAGCTCGTTATCGTGGGTGAGGCGCTCTCCCACTGCGTCAACTTCACGGTGCGGGACCTGGTGGACAACTGGCCGGAAGATCGACGTAGCGATCTCATCATTCTAACAGACTGTTCGTCCCCCGTGGCCGGCTATGAGGCGGAGGCGGAGGTAGGATGCACATCGTGCGTTCTGTTGAAAGGCTATTGGACTAAACCACTCCTTGATGTAGGAATTCCTGAACGACATGACAGCGTTAGGACTCACACTGACGACGTCCACCGAGTTTTACGCGTAGATCGGGAACACGATAACTATAAATGAACGGATCTCGTACCTTTTTGTATGGATAACCCGCTGAAAAGCTGGACGAGTTTCCAATACAGTACCGGTACACGTCTTCCAGGTGGTTGTACATGTATCCTACTGTAGCTGCATGCTCTTAGCTGACCTCGTTGCTTGGCAAGCAAGTTGCTGTACCGCACAGAGACCATGCAACGAAGTGCAAAGCGTGTGCCTCCGATCGCTGCACTCCAGTCCTGTTCCAAGCCATCGCATCGTCATGACGTGCAGACCAATGGAAGCCCCACGTCACCCCGTGCTTCCACATGCAATCGTAGTTGGAAATGCTTCTTAACGCGCTCAAATGTGGAGACTGCTGCAATACACAAGTACACCCAGTTACTGGTGTTCTAAATTGTACCGTAGATTCTAAATTTAACTCGTTTTTAGGAGTTGTTCTAACTGTCCACTGATGTGTCAACCGTCGTCAGCACATCCCCTTTTTTCGTCCACATCTGACCTCTTATTTCACATACGTATCACTTCCTTTCCCATTCATTTTCACTATGATCTCCACCTCCAAAACAGCATAAACCCGGTGAAAAGCTCCCTCCCCCCCTTCACGTGCGTCATTCGCCAAGTCTCCTCGTGCCCCTCAAGCCTCGACCTTCACCATGGCGGAAGCTGCACCGGCACAGCCTCAGGCTGCGGCCAACACCAAATACTACATGAAGAACGCCGTGTTCTCCATGGTCTCGCTCTACCTGGCCCACCAGTTCGCCGGTTACATCTCGGACCGCGAAGACCCCATCGCCTGCGACCTGCACATCAACGATCACTCGTGGTTCGGAGAGAAGCGCTACGAGTCGCTGCGCTTCTTCGACCCTAAAAACACCCACCACGAGACGCAATACGTGGCTATGCGTGACGGCGTCGATCTGGCAGTAGATTCGTACCTAGCCGACTACCTTTGGGAGAAGCAGCAGAAGGTGCCCACTGTGCTCTTCCCCACTCGCCACGGCCGCGGATACACGCTCGACTTCCCCTTTAACGTCTTCACACGGTACGAGCGCAAGTTCACCAACCCCCGCGTTAATGCCTACGTGCAGCGGTTCGTCACTAACGGATACGCGTGGGTTTCGGTGGACGTTCGCGGTACTGGCGCTTCGGCCGGCACGAAGGAGTTCGACTTTGCTGACGCGGAAGTGCAGGACGCGCACGACGTCATCGAGTGGATCACTAAGCAGTCGTGGAGCAACGGAGAAGTCGCCGTGTTCGGACAGGGACTTGACGGTGTTGGCGCTCTTGTAGCTGCTGCCAGCGGCCACCCTGCGCTTAAAGCCGTTTCGGTCAACAGTGCCCCCGTTGACGTCTTCCAGGACGCTCTGTTCCCTGGAGGCGTCAAGAACGAGAAGGCTCTGAACGACTGGGCGTCGTTCACGGGCGCGACGGACCGTCAGATCCGATGGAACAACATTCCGACCTTCAAGCCGCGCCTGATGCTCAAGCACTTCGGAGGCGAAGTGTACCGGGTGGACGACGACGACGCTAAGTTCGACAACTACATCCACCAGCACACCAAGAACCCCGATCTGTCCAAGGAGCTCCAGGACGTGCGTTTCCGTGACGACAAGCTCGCGTCCATTGGCGTGACTGCCGAGCAGCTGGATGCCATTCGCCACCTCGGCGCTATTGCTGACTCTGGCGTCGCGCTGCAGACATCCGCCGGTTTCTTCGATATGGGCGTGGCTCGCTCCAGTATCGTGCTCTTCCAGTACCTGACCAACACTCTGGATGCCGACACGGCCTCGCTGCTGCCTGAACTGTCGAAGGAGGCTATCGAAGCTATTGAGAAGGACGCGACGCACCACCGACTGACGCTTGGACCGTGGAGCCACGCGGGTGTGGACAACGCCGACCCGTTCGCCCAGTCCAAGCAGAAGTGCTTCTACCACCTGGACGAAGTGAGCCGCTTCTTCGACCACCACATGTACGCCAACCGCCGCAAGATCACCAAGCTCGAGGACGAACTACCTGTGCACTACTTCACGATGGCGCACAACCGCTGGAAGGAGTCAAGCTCGTGGCCGCCTTCGTACATAAGCGAGGAGAGCTTCTACCTTGGCGCCAACCAGGAGTTCCAGGCTGAGCAGGAGACGGATGCGAGCGAAGTCTCGCACAACGTCACTGTGAAGCCCACGCTGGACGCTGTTACGCGCTGGGATATGCTCGCTCACCTCTTCGGACTGCGTCCGAGGTACTACCACGACCGCGCGCCGTTGGCTGACCAGTACGCGACGTTCCTGACCCCGGAACTGCCTTTAACGGAGATCACGGGCGAGGCCGAACTGCGTCTCTTCTTTTCCGTGGATCAGCCGGACGTTAACCTCGTCGCGTACCTTGAAGACGTCGACTACACGGCCCCGTTCCCGAACGAGAACAAGCGTCCAGGCGTCACGTACGTCACGGAGGCGCTGCTGAACCCCGTGCACAAGACGATCCGCCCGGACTCGAGCGTGCACTCGTTCAAGCGCTCTGACTCGCGCGAGATCGTGCCTGGCCAAGTGTACGAGGCCGTTTTCCGCTTCCAGCCGACGTCGTACGTCGTCAAGCGCGACCACCAGATCCGCATTTCCGTGGGCGTTGCCAGCTCGCCCGATTTCGGTTCGGCCGGCGAGAAGGAGGCCACCGAGCTCACAATTCACTTTGGAGGGGCTTACCCGACCAAGCTTACGCTGCCGTCGTACACGGGTGTGTACAACGCCAACGTGGTGCCTCGCGCCGAGGTGGTGGATGACCTGGACGCGATCCCGACGGAGTCTACGGAGGAGACTTCAGCCGAGGAGGAGGTGGACGAGTTCGCTGAGGTGCCTGAGGCCAAGGACGAGTTGTAAGTATGTCAGATGTGGTAGTACAGACAAAGAGATACCATTCCTCTAATACATAGATCGTTGAAACTTAATTGCTTTTTCATTTCGGGAAAAAGAGAGAAATGTCATTTTTTTAAATGTTTAAAAATGATAACATAATCCAGAAAAGAGAAGAAAGCAAGAACAGTTGTCAAATCTGCGCAAAACTAAAAGTGTTACCGTATGGTATGCTGATCATCTATCTTAAAAGTCATAAGTTTCAGCGCGTTTAAAAAGTCCGAATGAATTTCTGTTTCAAGAAACTTCCCCAAACAAGAGCATCTGCACACCAACAACCACCTGCGTCACTGTATCCAACACGGGCGCAAGCTCGTACTTAACGATGGGGAAAACCTTAATCTGTGGTCGCAGTGCTGCTAACATCGCTTCCACGTCGACGAGGTCGCTGTTGTGGTCCGCAAAGCAGACGTGCAGTTGGTCCCATTCAGCAAACGATAGAGAAATCTCAGCTCCTCCAGCTTCCGGGCCCAGAGCTTGTTCTAGTTCGCGTCTCGACACCATTTTCCTGTCACCTTCTGTTCTCTCAAAACTTCCGAACAACGCGTGGCTGGCTCGAAGCACGTCCACTTGCCACGTTGCGTCTGTAAAGTCCCATAGCAACTGACGGATCTTGAAGAGCGTTGGCCGCGACAGCATCTCAATTCTAGACGCAATTTCATCCGAGGAATCCAGTCCGTCAGTGTCAATCACCCCCGAGATGTTCTCCTTTTTTGAATAAACGTTCTGCAAGTCCATTCGAAGCTTCCCAAACACTTCCGCTTCCGTACAGCCAACAGGGAGTTCCACGTGCTTGCCGATCCATTGAACGTAGTGGTCGCAGCTCATTTCGTGCGCAGAAGCTCCTGATATCCGGAAACCCCAGCGATGGCCTTCTTCGTCCATAAACAGCGAGTGAACCGTCAGATTCGACACGGCGATCGGGTGCAGCTCGGCCGTAAGAGCGCGGACGCTGAACGCTCGAGAGCAGAGGTTCACAGGCTGCGAGAAAGAGCCAAGATGCCCCCGAGATGTCAGTGTAAGCGACACCGCAGCTTTCGGAGCTTGGCGAGAGCGTTCCAGCATCCCCTGCATCTTCCGAGCGCGTGTGGACACTGTGACGAGGTCATGACACACGCCTAACGCGCCAGAGATCTGCCGTGTTAGGATGGGGAGAGTACTCAACTGTTCACTTCGACTCCCTGCTGCAACTGCAGGATGATCTCGAGGGAAGAGAAGAACTAAAACACCGACGATCTCTTGGCCGTAGCTACTCCACACAGGGCACGCCACTGCTGCGTGACGAACGAAACCCAGACGGACGTCCGAATGAGCAGCTTTCACGGCATAACTGTCTACGCGTTGTCTCTCTCGTCCACGTGCTGCACTGGTTGGTTTGGAGCGTTGTCCACTGTGTTGAAGAGCTCCTCCTCCTTCTCCTTCCATTTCGTCCACAATCCAATGCTTAACGATAACAGCACTTCCACGTAGAAGCACTTGGTGGAAAAGCCCTTCACTGGTTGGAGCTCGAAGCGTTTGGTCGGTGACTACCGAGAGCTTTCGAGACTGTGCACCTAGCGTCGGAATGAAGTTCATACTCGTCCCTCGACTGTCGGTACCTAAATGCTGAAGATTTGTAGTACTCGAACCGTGTGACGTTGCTCGTGCGAGTTCTGCGGCAGCTTGAGGGCAGATTTTAGACGACCACAAGTGCCGTTCCTGCTCTTTTCTGGCCGGTTGGGCGTTTTCCTCCCATACGAAGAGGTGGGCGGTGGTGTCAGCGTCGAAAATGCTCACACAGGCGTTGTAGACGGCGTTGATGACGCCCACGACGCTCATTTCCTTGAAAAACGACATGGACGCGTCCAATAACAAGGCGATTTGCTCCTTCTGTCGTATCATCCGCTGCTTTTCTAGAATTGCTGCTAAAACGCTGCAGCTTTGGCTCTGGACGATGGACAGGAACAAATCGTGCTCGTCGAAGTGGTTTTTACGGCCTTTGATGTTCACAAGCTGCAGTAAACCCACGAGCTTCATTCCGGAGTCAGACGACAGCAAAGGACCTTCACTCTCGAGTCTCTTCATGTCCGGGATGATCCCCTCCACGTCTTCCACTACTAACGGAGCAAACAGCACGTTCCGCGCCGGAATTCCACTGAGACTGTCGACAAAAGCGTTGAAAGATCCAGCCTTGGCGATGTCGTTAACGATCGTAAGCTTCTGCGAGCGTACCGCTTCCTCCATTACAGATCCAGCGTAAGCAGATTCCGGTAGAGCGATGCGATACCTCCTCTTGTGGTGGAACGTCACCAGTTCGTGCGTGTCCGGGTCCACCACGTACACTGCCGCGCCTTCCACGCCGATGATCTGCTCGGCCGCCGTTCCGAGACTCACAATGGCCTCCACCAGGTCTCCATCGGCAATGAGCTTCCCCACGTTCCAGCACAGCTCCTGGTTCCGCTGGAACAACTGCGAGTTCTCAATGGCCAGAGCGATGAGCTTCGAGATCGTCTGCAGTAAAAACTCGTCTTTGGCACGGAACGGAGCGCCCCCGGACTTGTTGATGACTTGAACCACACCCAGAAGCGTCTGCTCTGTGGCTTCATCCCCCGCCTTCGCCTTCACGGTAGCCCCGACGTTGGAGATAATGGGCACAGTCAGCATACTCTTCGTGCGATAGTGGGTCTTCTGGTCCCAGGCAGAATTGAACCGTGGATCATCGTACGCGTCCGGGATGTTGATGACCTGCTGCGTCTCAGCCACCAGCCCTACGATGCCCTGTCCGAAGTGAATTGTCATGCCCACGCTCGCTTTCTGCGCAGTTTTCCGGTACACCTCCACGCCCGCGCCGCTGATGTCGCTGTGCCAGTTGTGCAGCGTTCGAGTGGCGCTGTCCGCCACGAACAGGGAGCACCGATCTGCGTCCAAGATGCTTTTCGCGTTCTCAATGACGACTTTGCCCAGTTCGTCGAAGTGGAGACACGTGAAGATCTCCGGCGCGAGCTGAATGAACGTCTCCTCGTTCACTTTGTTGCTCTCCACGTCCGTGAAATACGCGACTTTGGGGAATAAACCACTGGAGAAATGGCACAACAGAGTCAACAGCGCCTGGTCTTCAGCACTGAATGATTCACACCTCTCCAACGCGATCGACAGCCCCAGCGCCTGCACTTGAGTCAGCTTCCCAGACACCTGAACGACTGCTAGCACCCGGTTGGCGTACAGGATCGGTACTACCAGTGTCGACGCGTACGGGTGCAGAACCAACCGATCGGCGTTGTCCGTGGCCCTAGAGTAGCTCGAGTGCCGCGTCATTTGCCCTGCAGACAGGAGAAGAGGCCGCTTGGTGTGGTAGACGAAAGCTGCCAAGCCACACGGACCTCCGTGGCTCATATGGGGTAGTAAAACAGAGCGTACAGTGCCCATTTGAGGCTTGGAGTCCGCTAATTCGTTCTCTGGAAGACGCGATGGCATGCGGCACCAGAATTCCTGCTCGGACTTGTCCAGAACCAGCACCAGCACCTGCTCAGCCTGCACGAGTTCCCTACACTCGTCCGTTAACGTCTCCGCGAGCTGATACAAGTGGGTGCTCTCTGCAAGACGTTGAAGGGAGCGAGCCATGACCTGAAAAGAGTGGTGCAGAGTGAGCATCTGCGAGCCACACTGCTTCACTTCTCGAAGCCAATCTCGAGTGCTGCGATCCAGCGTATTGTCGTGTAAAGCCACGAGCTGGTGGCTTAGTAGCTGCTCGAACGCTTGCCCCACGTGTGAAGTAAACGACGTCGTAGCTGAAGAACCGACGACTTCACGTGGTTTCTCGATGGTGTCGTTGCTGGATGGAGGGAAAGGTAATAACCCTTTCCAGATATCGTCCGAGAAAACGTTTTTAACCTGTAAAGTCTCGCGTCGACCGGCAGTAGGGACTGCGACGCCCGAATTGCTGTTTCTTCGACGCAGAGCTGGTGGACTGGTAGGTGTAGTAGGCGTAATACAGTAGAGCTGTCGAGTTCGCTGGAGAAGCAGTTCGTTCTCCTTCTCTTGGACGACGCTGCGTGCTTTCTCTAAAAGCCGTTCGAGACGCGAAAGCTCGTGTGAATAGTTGGCCAATTGATGCGCGTGCCGCTGTTGTAAGTCTCTTCGTTCTTCCTCCGCTTTCTCCAGTTTCGTGACGTACACTTGAACGTCTTGGGAGGTGGATTTACCCCCGCAAGCGCATGTTTGATCAGCTGAAAGGGTTAAAGGAGTCTTCAATCGAGGGCTTTTCACTGGCCTTTGGCTGGGAGGCGACAGTGGTCGTCGGAGTGGCGTCTTCCTTTCTTTACTGTCTTCATGTTGCGGTGGTCTCGGTACAGCCGGTAGAACTGCTTCGTGGGCTTTTGTAGTCGGGTGAAGGGCTCGAAGGGTCTGCTTGTGCATCTGAACTTCAGCGCGTAAACTCTCCACCAACTGCAAGTGCTGCCTCTTCTCTTCGGCCATCGTCATCACCAGTTTCTTCTGCTGCTCCAGTTGCTGACTCAGATGTTTGTTCACCGCACGAAGACGAGAGATCACAGTGTACGTGTGCTGGTCGTAGTAAATCAGGGATTGTCTCTCTCGCTCCCTCTTGATTGCCTTGGCTCGAGCCTTGGGTTTCTCTTCATCACTGCCAGGTTGGCGTTCAAGTTCACCCCAAGCTGCTGTACCCACTTCGTTTTCATTTTCAATTGCCGTCCCGTTGTCAATTTCTTCTTCCGCTTCACCTTCGACGTCTTTGGTGTCGTCTTCTGCGTCGGATTCGAAGGACCCAGCGTACGACTCGGCATCCTCCTCTACAGCTGAAACCTGGCAGCTTGACTGCTTTCTGTGGCCGCTGAAAGCTGAAAGAGGCGCGACTGGAGCCATGCTCTGTGCCGCATCGTACGAAGGTGGAGACTCAAGTCTGCGGGTCAATTTCTTAGTGGATTTCAGCCGGAACTCGACTTCCATCCGTGTCATGGCCGGCCGTAGCTACCCAAGTGAGCGACCTAAAACAAGAACGAGCTCTAAAAAAACTGCCGGACCTAAAAACTGCTGACGATCAGAACTGGACCTGCTAGAGAAAACACACGGAGAAAGTGGTTATTCAATATACAATTCCGCTTCACGAACTACGTCACCACTTGGTTTTCAGTCCACTTCATCCAGATCCAGATCCTCGTCGATACTGCTGTCACTTGGGCTACGGGGACGGCTCATAGAGTCTCCGATCGAGGGCTGGATCACTGGAGACGCTGGCGGAGTGGACAGCGACGACTCGGACGACGACGACGAAGGCAACGAGAAGCCCGACACCAACTCCACTGGGTTGCTCGTTTCTTCTGTTGGGCTGTTACTTGCCTCATGGTGAACGAAGTTCCGGACGCCGCTGAGAGTACGGCGCATCACTTCCAAAAACGTTGGGAATCCAGCCGAACCGGTGGAAGACTCAGACGATCGCCCGTTCTCGCTGCTTGGCGCTTGCTCAGCTGCTCGAGCTCGCAGTCGGTCTTCAGCTGCAGCCACTTCCGGAATCACGCCAATACTTGCGCTTGAAAACTGAGGACTTCCTTCACTTCGAGGGGTTCGAGGAGAAGTGATCCCCCCTGACGGCGAAGGCGGACGGTACACCGACCGATCCGACTGCACAGCATCGGAATGCGTGAAACTGGAGTTGTAGTCGCTTTCACTGTCGTCGTCGCTATCGTCACGGACGAACGAAGTACCGAAGAAATCATTCGACAGGTATTCGTCCAGATCCCGCGCTACTGCCCGTTGTTGTCGGTGCTGACTCGTGTCGCTTGTCTGTGAGTGGCTACGATGGCGGTAGGCGCCTAGAAGAGGCACGCGACTGTGGTCGCCTTCGTCAATGATGCCGTTCTCGTCGAACGAGCGTCCTATCGGCGGCGTAGTTGGCGTCTGGACGCTTCGAGTTGAGCCAGCTCCGTCTGAATTGTTGCCGCGGTTCAGCGACGCGAGAGACGAGAGCGACGCCGGCGCCACAATGGCGTGAATATGTACATCGATGCTCCGTCTCGGCTGACTTGACTCGGCAGCTGGGTTGGGGGACGTGGCAATGAGGTCGCGAATGGAAAGCGAGTTGTCCTGAGCTTCCATCGACGCCGAAACACCTTCAGCTTCTTGTCTCTGAGTGGGTCCTCCGCGACGCAAAACTGCCGTGCGACGTTCTTGTTGCCGCTGGGACGTGCCGCGGAGCTCCGGACGCAGTAACGGGTCAAAATATCCGGCGGAATCCATCAACAACCGCCCAAAACGATCAAAAAGTGGGGCGACCAGATGCGCCACCTCGGACACGTCGCTTCCTTGAGCTTGTTCTTCCTCCACACTGGAACTTGAGCCTTGTTCCTGCTCCTCCGAACTGGTTACTGCTGCTTCACTCCGCTCTTGCTCTCGTCGCAGGTCGTCCTCACACAGTTCCGCCAGTCGGTCCATATGAGGCATCATCTCTCGCATGAGGTTCCGTACATCAACAACCATTCTACGCACGTCGTTGCCCCCCACTCGAGGAGCACTGGGCACTCTCGTCGTCGGAACAGGCGACATCCGCTGCGTGTTCTGCGTGTGCAGCGTACGTGTCCGGAAGGCTGCGATGCGGTCCGACTCGAAATCGATCCACTCATCCCACCTCGTGGGCCAGCCGTGGTAATGGATCAATACTTTCCCGTCCTCAATAGCCATAACCGTAGACTCGAGCCACTGGTTCACTGTATCCTTCACATCGAGCCACTGACCCACAAAGAATTGTCTCGGGCCTCGTCGAGTTGGCGTCGTAACCTGCTCCTCTTCCACTCTCTCGTCCTCCTCCACTTCAGCCGTCGACAGTACCGTCCTCATAGTGAGAATCCCCTGCGTAATCGGCTCCAAGTCCACCGTCTCCAATCTGGTCGGACTCCTACTCAAGTGGCCGAGGCCCATTGCTTCGGCTGCTTCCTGTGGAGACTCGTTCATCTCGTCCAAAAGCTCCCGAAGCATCGGCAGTGGCTGGCTCCTCTGGACCGTCGGACCTGTGCGGTTCAAGGCAGAGCGGAGATTGGCCAAGTTCCAGGCCGGACCTCTGGCCGCTTCAGGCTGTTCCTGTGCTGTGGCCGTCTGTGTAGTGCTGCTGGCCGCTGTATTAACCGGACGGGGCGGCGGTTTGGCCACTAGATGCACCGTGTGGCCATCCTGTAGGTCGTAGGCAGCCAGAACGGCCCCGTCCTTAAGCAACTTCCCGCGGTAGATGAGACGCTGCCTCGGGGCCGGTACAGCCGTGACCAGCGCCACTTTAGCGCGGAAATCAGCGACTGACATGGAGGAAGCGGCTTCGACGTCGAACACGCGCTCGTCCAGCGTCTTTAGGCGCAAGTGAAGCAGGTCGTCCGATGGCGGAGATAAAGGGCTGGCTACAGACACTGGGGAGTCCGGGGGCGTCTGGACGGGAGGCGAGGAAGAGGCCTCAGCGTCCTCCATGTTGCTCCGCCGAGTGTTCTCGAAGTGCAGCTCGAAGTTAGATAGAGTTTTATATCGATACATGGTATTCATACCTGTTAAGATAGGTGTAGGGGTTTGATTGCGTAAGCTTATTTATGTTTGGTGGAATAATATATTGGAATATTTTTGTAGACTATAAAGAAAGCTAAAATAGTGCTTCAGCAGCAAAATTATTTGCCTGGCATTTTTTAAACATTTAAAATGTTTTTTTGTCACCTTTTCAGCAAATTTATAGGAAAACCTCATCTACTAGTTGGCTTTACTGTCCGCTTCTTTTTCAACCGACTCGAGCTTCAAAGACAGTTTAGGGCATGCCACTCCAGAACCACGCGAAAAGTCTTGTATGCGTTCTTCTTTCGTTAGTTTCGGGAGCTGGTTCCTTCAACTGTGTCTGGGTTTTAGTGGATACTTCGTTCGGTGCGCTTACTTGAGTGATTGCTCGTCGTTATTTCGGAGGGCGTCAAGAATTGCGCTTCCAAATTCGAAACTCAATCCTTGGCATTTTAATTTGATACTTAACGTACTTGAGAACGACGTATCTGAAAGAGAATAAATTTCAAATTCGCGCTAGTCTGACAAAAGACCGTACTGTGGTGGCTCGGGTCGGCACATCGCTAGCAGAGGTCAGTAATAACCATGACTAAAACAACCTTGCCGCCGCTTACCAAGCTCTTTCCGAACTGATTACGCTGGATTATTTTGCCAGTGGTCTGCATGTAGTGATGGCACTGCTGACCAACTTGACTGACGTTTGGGAGTTCTGTTGGGTCTCCTCCAGCAAGAGAAACAATATCAACATTCGATACGTGACTCTAACTCTTGCACTTGTCAACTGCCGACCGCAGCAAGAGCCATGTCCTGAATGCCCTCTCCAGATCTCAGCACTAAGTGTTTGCGTCATGGCACTTAACCGGTTCTTGCCGCATGAAGTGCTGCTCTCGTCGATGCGTTGACCGATCAGGGAGAGCCACAGGATCGACTCTGGGAGGTACTTTAGCAGAGAATTCCGACGACGCGCTGGGACTAATTCTAGGTCGCTTACACGTATCGGGGGCTCTCCGTCTCATAAACTTCTCTTCATCACTGGCAGTGATGGGGAAACTCAAATTCCGACGTATGAAGTGCACAACCAAAATCCTAAAAGAAGTTTTCGGAAGTTAAACTATAGGAGAAGATATTGTAATTTTGACTTTTTGTAGCAGTGTATCGTTGCATAGATTTCATCCATAACAACGCTTTGTGCATCAGGAGAAGCTGCAAACCAAATGTGTAGACTATTTCGACGGCCAATCTCCCATCTAGTCGCTCTTCTTTGCTGGCGTCGCCACAGAGCCGCTAACCACAAGTTTCAACACCAACAGCAAGTACGCTGCTGCCACTGAGCTCGCCACCTTGAACTGCAGGTCCTCTCCCAGCTGCGCGATGCCCCACCCACCACTGTAAACACCAAGAATGACACTGCAGCCTAGAAATACAAACCAACATCCCCTTAGCCACAAAACAGAAGCACTACATGCATCAGGATCCAACAACACAAACTTACCACCACCCAGGAATGCCAGAGTGCCGCCAATACGGTGACCCGGATTCTTCCATTGCCAGCTCGTCTTCTTGCCTCCAAACGTTGTAGCAAGACCCTACAGCATCAACAACAGTAACATTAACAGACGTATACATGTATACACACTCATGCAGTTCTCACCCCTAGCATGTTGAGAGTCGACAGCATGGCTGTCCCCCCGGCGAGCCACGAGTGCGTGGACGTAAAGTGGTCCTTTCCGAAGGCATTCTTGGTCATATAAGCGGCTGTTCCTCCAACACTTAGCAGTAGCATCGCCAACACTTGCGAAAAGAAATGGAGCTTGGACAGCAGCACTCTGGTTTGGAAATCTGCCACGCTCTTGCGCTCCAGCATCACGTAGATCCCCAATGGGAAGCACAGGAGGAAGGCCACGGCGTTGGCTGCCGGGTGCACGGCGAACAGTGAAGGAGAAGCCACGCACTTGGACAGGATGGTGGCGCATGGGGCGCCCAGAAGACCGCTAAGCACCAGTAGCTCCAGCCTTTTCACCATTATTGCGGGGAGCGATTCCGGAGGTGTTTGATGGTGGATATGAATTGCGCTATGACCGGCACCACCGGTAGATATTATACATCGTGTATACAAGTCGATTTGATGCTTGTAAGGTGTATACTTCGGTAATCAGTGATGTCGTACTATACCGGTACATATTTGTTCCTTCTTCATGCTACTTTGGCAACTTTTACTTGAGTTTTGCTCTCTCGACGTTGCAGCACGAGCGATTTCCCCAAAAGCGCTACGTGCGCTGCGATAATAAGCACTGTGAGCTGGAACTGCCGCTCTGGAGAGAAGTTATTGGCCCCCCACGAACTCGAGTGCAGTCCATACAACATCGTGGCCACGCTGCCGATGTAGATTAACACGCCTGTAAGCACGTGAGTCTCGTCCTTCCACTGCCAGTTGGCCTTGACACCCTCGAATGTCAGCAGTAAACCTTGGAACACGTTGAGCACGAAGAACATGCCCGTCACCAGAGCTGCCCATGAGTGTGGCGTTGTTAAATGGTCTTCTCCAGCGTCACGTTTAGCGACGAATACTACAGCTCCTGCGATGGCTACAAGTAGTCCGGCCGACACGTTGAGCAGCAGATGCAGTTTTGTCAGCCAGACACTTGAGTTGCAGCACGACAGGGGTAGTAACTTCGTCAATATCGTATAGATCTCGATGAAAACGAGTGATCTGCGTACCGCTTTGCGTGGTCCACCTCTCCCTTCCGTTGTAACATGGCTTGTAGTGCGCTGGGTAAAATACAAACCGCCGGAACAATGTGTGAGTGAAGGAGATAGATAGGATTTCTTTTTAAAAAGAAATTGCTTGGTGTAACACTTACCTAGGAAGGCAAACGAGCGTTGCTACTGCATTCAGCGCCGGGTGCAGTGCAAATAGCGAACCATCGGCTATACAACGCTCAAGGATGACCGCACACGGCAGCAGGAACAGCACTAGCGTCAGCGCCAACTCGGCCATTTTGGTCGTTCTCAGGCTGATTTCGACGGGGCTTGTGTCCACCACACCATATCGTTTTGTGACAAGTATACATAAGTATTTACGATACAAATGCATGGTGTATACTGAAGTGTACATGGCATCCGTTTGGGCGTCTCTAATACGAAGTAACCTCATTCAACCAGCAAATTCTGTATTTTTGTGGTGTTTTTCTATCGAAAAAAGACGAACTCAAAACTATCGCAGCAACGTTAACAGCATGTCTGGAATCGTTAGATGGGCGATTCCTTCGCCTTCGCCTTCACCTTCGCGGACTTTTGCAATTTCTTCATGACCGTTTTCACCTTCAATGCGAGCTCTTCGTCGTTTTTCGCAGCCTTTGCCGCCGCCTCAGCAGCGCGCGCGATTTTTGCTTGATACTCCTTCTCACTGAGGACCCAAATTCCGTCGGGTCGTGTTTCAGTGCGAAGGGGCTTGTAAATTTTACCGTTACCAAACCTCTCCACGTATTCCACCGACTTCGACCTCGACAGAGGCTTTGAGGATAAGCCGGTCCAGAACAGCGCGTTGCCAAGAAGGTTTGTGCGCTCTTCTTTCGATAAATCATCGACGGACACCTTGGTCTTCTTGACGGTCTTTTTCTCCTCGAGGCTCCTGCCATAATCTTCTGAGCGAAGTCGGTTGGGGGATTCAATCGTGCTCGTGACTGCTCCGTGGGTACTTGAGGTGGCGTCCGTGCAGGCGAGAACTGCGGCCGCGATAGTTAGCAAAACGAAACTCAAACGCATGGTCGACGGATGGTCGCGAAGTTAAAATCACTTGAGTAGTAGCTGGAGAAATCGGTTCTGCACGGCCTGCAGCTCCTTGTAGTCTGCAATGCGGCTAACCTCACATTCGCTGTACCGTAGCATTACAAGGTTGTTTGGATTTGCCAACAGCACAATCACTGTTATGTGTTTTGTGATTATCAACTGGACAGAAACGTGCTACCTCCATGTTTTCATGTCCTATGTTATACGCTGGTATTTGATTGAGAATGCAGTTTAATCGTGTTAAAAAAAGCGAATTCACTACTGTGAAATTAGATTGAAAAATATACGGACAGATTTGCTCCAAGAAGCAGATCCTCTTATCTTCTTGTAGAATTTTTTCACTAGCCAGCAGGTGAACTGACTTGCGGTGACAAAATCTGGTACTATAGTCTTATCAATTACCACATTGTGCTCAAACTGACAAAATCTGGCACTCCTCCGTAATTCTGGCACTCAACGCAGTGGTCCTACTACGATACTGCGTACCAGCACTACGCACCGAAAGCTGGTGTCCATCAAGTTCTTCTGTGTATTTCGAGCTGCTGACTCGTCTTAATTCTGTTTGATATTTCTTTGCTGAACCAAATCCTGACAAAACATTTCGGTATCCAGGAGTGGCGTTATCGCTAAAGCTATAATGAATTTTGTCTTGTGTTGTCCTAAAATCAAGCAATTCAAATCTCCGCAAAAATAGAACTTTTAGGTGGTTTTAAGAGATGAAGTGCTTAGCAATACTTTAAGTACATGACAACCCTGAATGAATGTCGACGGCGGCAAGTTCTAGCCTCTCTCGTGCATGTCAAAGCTCGCAGTCCCCGCGACGTCTCCCTCGTACGATGTGAATTGTTTGTCTGAATCGAGAAAACTATCAGAGGTGTTTTACAAACATTCCCCACAAACCGACTACGAGATGCACAGTGCACTGCAGCCTCAAGGAAATTATTCGCGTGACGATCCAGCAAATGTGTTATCTGCCAAGCACTGCGAAGCTGGGGCTGTAGAAAATCAGTTCCTCGACAACGTACAGTCTCCACAAACCGTCCCCGTAATGGACAAAGAGCCTCAACAAGCTCAGCAACGATGGCTTGACCACCAGCAAGATCAATTCGATATGATACTTCATAGTCGGTAACCAACGGATACACAGCGCCAAAATCAGTCTACTGGCCATCAAAGCGCGAAGTACGAGACCGCATTGCGACTGGATCACGTCCAACAGTTACTCCTCATGTATGCGTGAGATGCTGCTCATGATGCTACCTGTATTCCACCATAATGCAAATTTGTATTTTTGCAGAGCTGAAGAAAGTCTACCGACAGCTCCTGACACTCCCGACTATAATATAGTAACTACTTCGAAGGATTTTATAGTCGGGAATGCCAGGACCATTGTACGTTAATTAAGTAACTGGCCAAGCCAGTGGTTGCAGTTCTTGCGCTAATTGTGCTCATCCAGGCTTTCAATCAACTTACGGCAATGGTCAGGACTCTAGAAAAGCGAAGTGCAAGTTAGAAATGAGCCGCACTCTACAGTGTAGACATCATCGTGAATACTTGGTTCTAAGTTTACTTGTCGTCTGGATCAAGTTTTGGAGTGCATACACCTCCAGAAGTGATGAACCGCAACACTAGTATGGCTGTAGGGTTTGAACCTGCTAAATGGATCATGGCGCGGCAGGAATAGTCAGGAGAAATAAAAGCTTGAATTATGAGTGTTAATCGTCAAATATAAGTAGTTATACATTTTTTACCAGCCAACTTCGATACAAGCTGTTAAATTATTCTACTATGGAAGTACTTTGAAGTACTTACATAAATATAAAGTTTGTTCCTGCAGAGATCTGTAGAAATCTCCAATTTAATTAGTACTTCAAAGGAAGAAGTACAACCTGATTGTTCAGAGATTGTATCGTGATGCTTCAGGGGTGGAATCGCTGTGCTTTGGGCTCGCAAGCACACTGCTTGCCAAAGTAAGCTAATCTAAAACATGCATATGTGTTGCAACTAAAAGTGGTCCAGCTCTCCACGTAAACAAAGCTCGAGCTGCAGGCCATGCAGAACTCTTTTTTCCAGCCCGAGCTCAAATTACTGCAGAATTTGTCAATCCGAGAGCCATAAGCTTGGTTTTATTGACCATTGCTGCAGCAATTCTTGCCGGTGTAAACTCCATCCCAACTACCAAGCGAACAGGTACTAAGCCGATTGAATCAAACAGCAAGCTTCGCAAGAAGGAGGATGCTACCAGGCTGTCTGCAGGCGATGTAACGAAAGAAGAGCGAGCAAACCTCCCTAGCAATCTGCTCCAGAGCGGGAAGTAGAAAATCTTGGAAATGGCCAGGTCGACGAAATATGCAGGGAGATACGGGCCTGGTTCAGCCCTTACGCTTTGAGAAACGAGGGGATGAAACATGGATTATCAGCGAAGTAAAGTATCAAGTGAAGCTCGCGGAGACGGCGAGGACCAAGAGCTTTCACTGAAAGTGAAAACGCTTATGAAGAAACTGCAAAAGTCTGTGAAGGCGAAGAAAACGTCGTAAAGTTTTACTGTGGTAATGCAGTAAAACGTTATTTCTTTGGAGTGAGGTACAGTGTTGTCACTTAGCGGCGATGCAGTAAAACGTTCAGGACAAAAAGAACACTGCGTTTAGAACATCAATAACGTTGCTAGTGAGTTTGGAATAACATTTTTTCTCGAGAGAATACAACACCAACAGCAAATGTACAGAAGTAACTGTAAGTACTACTTTGTACTACGTGTACATTTAACCCTTTCTATCGAGAAACAAATTCCACTTCAAAGTAAGCTTACATGTACGAAAGAAAAGCGAAAAAACAAAATTCTCTGAAATTTATTTTCAGAGCTGAGGCGATCCGGAATGAGGTCCCATTTTCCGGGTTCTAAAGCCCTCCGTAAATGTATAGGAATGAATACAATATTTTAAAGAGTCAAAATGCAAATTCAAAGTTACCGCGCATACAGAATATATTCGAAATATTATGCGTGTGGTAGATTTGTAACTTAAACGAATGTTACCTGTGTCGTCCCCCCGACTCTTAACCCGTTCCAAATCGTCAACCTTAGAGGACCTCAGTAGTCCTCTAACTCAGGCACGATCCACCTTTGATTGGCTTAAATTGTGATGTGGTGGGTAGGGTCATCTTGCCACAGTTTCTTAGAGAAACTCAGCAGACCTCTAGCAGCACATCCGTGCTGGACAATCGCAACATTTGGAGCTCTGTCGTGCCTCAAGAGCCACTCAAATTTTAAATTTACTGTTGGTTTTTGTTCCTGCACAATGGACATCGTCGTTTTGCTGAACGGAGATGATGATGGCGCGGACTGGGAGTTTGAGTCGTCCGACACTAAAGGGGAGGAGGAGGATACTGGCGACGCCAGCGACGAGGAAGACGAGGACCCGGAGACAGGCCACGAGACGCATGCAGCAACCCAGCCAATGCTAACAACTCGCACCACTGACAACGCATATATTGACGGCATTATACGCGACAGTGGCTTGTATATCGTACGAGACAAAGAGGTAAAAGCTGCTTATAAAGAGCGAGGTGAGTTAGGCCTTTTCTCGCTCTTCTTCGCGCGCAAATTCCGGGACTCTTTGCAGACATGGACAAATCAAATGCTCAAGGAGAAAGGTAAACCAGAAGCGACGGTATATGAGCTGGACGCCTACATGGGTTTGGAGATTGCAATGAGCTTCAATCCGGTAACTGAGATGATAGAGCTCTGGTCTAAAACACTCTTTATGGGACAGTCCGACTTTGGAGCGACCATGGCAAGAAATAGGTTTGAGAGCATTCGAGCCCGATTTCAAATTCATACACCTGATAGTGTTACTGTTGAGCGGTGCGAACAAGATCCTCTCTGGCACAGTCGCCGTCTAATGGCCCAAATCCAGAAGAAGTTTGCGGCGATTGCCGTACCGGTTGGTGCCGTCAGTCTCGACGAGAACACCGTGCGCACAAAAGCACGTTCAGACGCTAGGACGTATCTACCGTCGAAGCCCGACAAGTACAGAGTAAGGTTTTACGCAGTCGTGGACTGGGAGAGTCTCTATGCCTACTCTGTATGGGACAATGGATCCGGTAACCGGATGAGAACGACGCCAGTAGAGCGATATGTTGGCGTCTTTCCGAACTGAGCACAGCTCTTTTCAGGACATTGGAGCGTGCAGATATCCCGATCACACGAAAAGATGCGAGTGCTCTATAGGTTGCTATGTGTGGGTACCTTTCGAAGATCCATGCGGCTCCAAACCGCCACGGTCTCCTCGTTTGTGGCAATTTCTATACGAGACACAACCTAGCCAAGACACTTTTGGCATTTACTGATGGTAAAATGCGGATGTTGGGCACAGTGCGGATATCTTTGCAGGGGAAGTGGAATGCCACCGGCCTCGAGGCAGCTAAAGCGCGCATGGATGTTGCGGAGCGTGCAAGCTGGGGACTCGTTGCAGCAGTTGATGAACCCGCTGGCTGGGAGAAGCTTCAAGATAAGCATAAGCGCGCACAACGAAAGCTGCCTGCAAATCTGCAGACACCATACATGCCACCGCTGACGATTGCTGCAAATGCCGGCTACATAGTCTTTCGGGACAAAATGACTGAAGTATTCTATACTAATATGATCTCGCAGGTACAATGTCAGAGCCCATGGTGCCGGGCGCGTCGGTGGAGGCGGTCCGACTTTGCCGTGAGCTAGCACCTCTTCGGCGCTGGACAGGAGACCAAGTCATGCACCGCAAGATTTTTCATGTACCTGCGGCGGTTGTGGCATACAACATCTTCATAAACGGCGTCGATAGAGTTGATCAGCTCAGGAGCGCGAACCCGACCCGCCGCAAGGAGAAACTGTCAATGAGCTTGCTGACTTGGGCTATAGATCTTGGTCTCATCAATGCCTATGCATTGTTCAAAACGGTTGCTGGATCTGCAGCAGATCGTGTTACTCTACGCGCCTTCAATCAACAGGTTGCTGAAAACCTCACTGCCGTTCAACGCGCTCAAGAACGTCGCCGCCAGCCAGAAATCAATGAACCGATACAAGAGATAGTGGAAGCAGACTCCACTTTACATGCAGTTACACCGAGCCCGAAGAAGCACTCAAGTGGTAAGCTTACATGCTACTTGTGCACGCTTCGCGGCTTCTCGAAGAAGGCAATGTATGGCTGCACGGGATGTCACCGCGGGTTCCATGTGGCTTGCTTGACAGCCTTCCATTACCGTGATGCACTCACGTCCACCTCACTTGTAGTACGCTCTGCGTTAGACGCTGTCTGCGCAGAAGCTTCGGGCGATGGCCTCGTGCACACACGGCTAAAGAAGAACAAAACCATCATGTATCTGAATGAGCTAGTTTTACCATAGCAGTAGCGTAATAGAAACAATATGTACCTCATAGTGTCGTTGAGGCGCCGCATTCACTTCTCCACACACAGCGGCAGATAGATCGGTGATGTCTTGCTCAGACGTCCGTTCCTCTTGTAGAAGTACAGCTGCGACAGCGCGGCCTGCACCCGCCATGGAGAAAGACGCTTGTAGCCGCGCGCTACCATCCGCCGCTACTCCCAATCATCTCCGCTCTGTATTGCTCCCACTCGCACGGCGACTCCCCGCCATATCTGCACCCGATCATCTATGCCTTGGTCTCAAATGTTGTATTTGCAGCAGTACCGTTTTGGCGCCGCCACCAAATTTGAAATTTCAAACGAACGTTCATTGGCGGAGTTTTCTGTTGGACGGATGCCTATTGGTCAAATTAGAGGAACTGCCAGGCCCTCTAAAAAATCTCTGGTAGTGAAAGGGTTAAGTACGAATATATGAGCACGAATTAGTTTAGGATATTTCTTGAAGGTAAATGTGATCTCCGTAAAACCTAATAGTTTCTGGGTGAGTTGTATCCGTACCAGCGCGACCTCGTTGGAGGCGAAATGCGTTTTGTATTAAAAAAAAAGAGAACCGAAAAGCGCAATGTAGTATCTACTGCACTAATAACTACGGCTCCTTGAATATGCACTCCGCTAACATGTCCATGGCTTTTTTATTGTTTTTATTTCTGCGGCATAATCGGCCGGCGTTTCTTCCCTCTTTCAAGGCAGTTGTCGTTGTCTTGGTAGTATTGTCACTCGTAACGCTGACAGGCGACTCGTCGTTATCATGGGCAGCAGCAACTGCTATCGTGATACCGTTAACGCAATCGGCGCTACATGGAATCGCTCACGCTCGACTTTTTAAAGTACTTGTAGTGGTCTGGGGGTTTCCACCTCGGTTCCACCGTCAGCTAGAGCCGGAGCTGGGGCAACCAACCCAGATGCGTCCAAGGCTGGTGGCCGAGGACAATGGGTTGATATCTGGTAGCAGTGTCTGGCGCTTCCAAGCGGACGACATCACACACACTTGGACAGCTAGTGTCCTTGCATTCTGTACTAGGATTTAGTAGGGCCTACTGCATGTTTCCTTTTCTGTGATGCGTGTCCACTTTCTACTGCTGCCTGTCGCTCTGATTAAGCGGCAAGTAGTACTGAGCTAGGAGCGGGCTGGCGAGCGCCAGACCCATGATTCTGTTCACTTTTCCATTTGCTAGAGACTAGCCAAATACATTCGGCCTCTATTTCCGTGCGGGTTGGTCCCCGCATCGCTGGGTGTACGTCTTTCCCTACTTTGTTTCAAAATTCCCGGGCGACACTACAGTACTTTAAGCCTTCGGAACCCGCTCTGCTTGAAACACGGCGCCTCTGGATAGAGGATGCGCGCGATCAGCAAAAGCAACTTAATCTGCTTCTCGTTTGCCTAACGTTAATACATTATTTTTACTTCAGTACAAAATTTCAGAGCTTCTTCGCGCAGCGCGCGACTTTGTTTGTTTGTAGTTAGCCTTTTAATATTAGTATAATAGTACACGTACAGGTGCAGATAACGAAAAACGGCTGACAACTGGAAAGTTTCTGGTAGAAGATAAAGCGGATCTTCAGCCATTCATCGCAGTCAGATACATGTACACATGTATTAATACATGTTGGTTTCTTGGAGCGATTCAGAAAATTACATAATGATTATACCCTGATGATGCAGAGTTTCGCCTCAAGGATTGTGTTGTATTGACGTTACCGGTACCACTGGTAATACAGTAATTTCTCAATTACTTTTATCCTCCGAGTTGTAGACCGGTCACAATTGTTTTCTCCAGTCAGTACTCAAGTGTTTCGACTTCACATACCAGCACCGTCATGCGTTTGGGTTTTCTATTGCTATCATTCGCAGTCGCAATTCTCGTCAGTGTGGACGCCGTCAAAGCTACCGAGGAAATAGCGGGGAGACTTCGCTCGGGAGGAGATGCCAGGAACCTCAAGGAGAAGAATATAGGCACAACCACCAAGCTGTCCGCCGCCGATTTAACGAAAGAAGAGCGAGGAGGACTTATTAGCTGGATGATGTTCCAGGGCGGCAAGTCGAAGAAGGCCTTGGAGAGGCTCGAGTCGATGGACAAAGTGGAGAGGATGGGGAGACACCGCATTATCAAACCCTTTAACATCGACGACATTGACGAAGCTAAAGTCAAAACTGTCGTCGAAAAGATGGCAGCCGCGAAGAAGAAGGCGTCGACGTCGTGAGATGGTGGAGATAGAATCGCCCATGCAGTGCTTGGCAAGCACAGAGGAGAGAGGCACGATGATACATGCATACACCATTTGCAACATTTTTTTTACAGAAAAATCAACAAATCAACGTGGTTCTGATAGATTGATGCTTTTCATCACCACAACACCGAATGTAGCCATTCCACTAGCCTCCAGATTTTGACTTCCCAGTCACAATGTGGCTCACATCCCTTCGATTAAGTGCGATACTGATTGCGAATCCTCTGTTCACTCGGTTCCAGTATGCTCTCGAACATTCGCGATCCA
>LGSM01000294.1:0-39612 GCA_001314345.1 Phytophthora multivora
CGGCCACGACCACCGCCACGACCACCTCGGCCACCTTGATGCCATGACCCACCACCACGTCCAGATCGCCCTTGGTTGCTGTTGTTGTTGTTGTTGTTGTAAGGATGCGACCGGTAGTTGTTAGGACCACGTAACTCAAAGTTAGCAGGGAGAACAGTGCCAGCCTTAACGCAGCCACCGCGTAAGTCCTTCTGTAGAGCACGGCACTGACGGATGTTGTGACGTGGTTTCTGACAGTAGCTGCAGACATCAATAGGGACAGTCGCTTGAGCTGCCAACGCAGAATCCTGAGAAGGAGCAATGAGAGCCCGTTCAGCCTGAGTTGATTGACTCTCAGGTGTCCCTTTGATACGGCTGTAACGTTCTTGAGCCTGGATTTCGCGAATCTTGGTCTCAATACTCATCTTGAGTTCATCATACGGGATATACTTCCGCACACCTTTCCAAACTCGGAGATCGTCCTTCCAAGTCTTCGGCATCGAGTGGAACAGGTACAGTGACTTCTGCCCGTCAGTCAAGGGAGACTCGGTTGCTTCAGACGCGGCTTTCATCGCGTTTTCCAGCTCAAGGAAGAAGCTGGTCAGATCACCACCTTCTTCGTACTTGATCTCCATAAGGAAATGCTGGATGAAGTAGGGGTCGCCATGAAAGGCCGCACCCTCATACTTGGTACAGATGGCCTGGAAGATGTCGAAGGCCGTTGTCAGGTTCTTGACAAGACGGATATGAGTATCATCCATCGTCTTCATCAGGAACGCCTTGGTTTGTGCCTCCATACGGCGAAGGTGACGAGCAGACGGTAGGGAAGTCTTACGCCGCTTAACTTGCTTCCGATCACGGCTGACGTGGCGTTCAGCAAACGGGCGAACGATTGGTAGATCAGCACGCTTCGTTTTCTTGGACGACGGAGTGTCGTCGTCGTCACTGGGCTGCAGCTCATCCGAGCTGTCCTCGAAGTCGACCTCATCCGAGTCGATACCAGCCGGAGAGCTGGGCTTGGAGGGACCGTCGTCGTCGTCCGACTCAGCCAGGTCGTCGTCGGAGTCTTCATCTTCGTCGTCACTGACCCCATTGTAGTCCTTCTTGGTGACGAACCCGAGCAGATGCTTGCCATCGAGCGACGCACTGACTCGGGCCTTCCAGACGTCGAAATTTTTAGCGCCGGACAGTCGGGGGAAGTCGTCACTTGAGGCTTGCTGAGGGCTCATAACCTGTTGCGGGGAACTTGGGCGCAGGTAGAAGGAAGTCAGGGTAGAAAGGAGAAAAAGAAGAAGTAAGATTAATGTTTAAGAAAGTAGCGGGCTACTAACAAGAAATTAGTATGCGGCATTCAGAAACGTAGTCTAGAATTGCCGCTACCATTCATCGTACTAATGTTCCAGACATTTTAGTACATTATTTATTAGAGTCAAAAGTGCCGTGTCTCTTCATTATTAGTTTATAGATAACACGGTGTAGAGGCGGTCCCTGTGACGGGCCCTAACCTCAACAATCTTCATCCGCTGGATGAGCACGAATTCATCATGAGCGACTTGCGGGTTCTTCAGTAGTCACTGACATCTCTTCAATGTATCAAATTGACATCACATAGATTATTCACCCACTTTAAAACTCGGCGAAGCCGTAGAAGTCATTGGACTCAAATTTGGAGAGCTTAAATAATGGGCCTTGAATATCTAGCATCTACATTTATGCCAGCTCTCATCATTCGGGACCACTTCTCGCCTTTTCTCAATCATCTCGATGCGATTAAAGAGCAGGACAGGATAACAACTCCTACTGTCGTTTGCGCGTAGTAGAGCACGCTGGGCAATCTCTTTGAACATCTCTTCAGCGCTCCTGTCTTCCAATAGGTTCGTAAGCTTCAACGCTCTCATAGAAAAAGGGTTACCAGAGTGAATGATCCGTGAGTTTCAGCAAGTTATCAATCCGAGCTGTTCCTCCGCACACAATCGACTCCATTCCTTCAACGCAAAGTCAACTTTCATTTCCAAAGAAAGAGGCAACATTGTATAAATGATTACATGTCGATGCTTAAGTTAAATGGGAGAATCTGTCCACCGCCATCCAGTACTGGCTCTCATCCAACATTGCAGTTCGTATTTTCCTCAGCTTCAAAGGGCTCTTTGGGGGAAACCCACTCGGTCCACTCTCGTCTCCGTCTCCATCAAACCGCAGTCGCTTCATCGTATTATCGCCGCCTGATTTCTCAGCGAGATCCCGATTCCTATCCACAATTTCTTTCTGCGGTCTCAAATTCAGAAATTGTCCAAGATTTTTGACTCCATCAGCCCCACTGCGCCCTGTACCCATCGCCAATCTTCGGTGTGTCTCCGCTTCATTCCTATTTGTGTCAACCGACTGCCTCAATATCACCGAGGAGCTTTTCACCCTCTTCGCAGCGCTAGCATCACTGTCCACTCTTGCAGCAACTTTAGGTTCCCCGTCAATTCCCCCAGCCCACACCGCTCTCTCCTCATCTCTCTTAGCTGATGGTTGTCGCAACATCTTCGCTGCACTCGCCAGCTTGATAGTCGTGGCATTCATTTGCTCCTTGTCCGTACGCACCGTACGCACTCGCTTCGATCCAGCAACTTTACTTTCAGCAACGTAATCCACTGCAGCAACGTTCGAGTCACGTGGCCTCTGTTCGTCTGCTGCTTCTCCCCCGCTGTTGAGCCAGCTCCTGGCTCGCTTCTTCGTTGCAGAAGGCCTGGCAACAGACTTGACGGTCACTTGGGTCGTTTCTGCGCCAGAAACAGCGTGGAACTTGGATGAATACGTTTGGGGGCCTCCACAGTCATCTAGAGAGGAATTAGAGGCGCCTTGAAGCGATTCCTTCGACATAGCGAGAGAAATGGCGGTTGTGGACGTGGTTGCGGCACTAGGGGGCGGATGTGGGGCCTTGAACTCACGCTTCTTCAGCCATAACTGGTACGCGGAAGTCGCCATTTCTGGTCTTATCGGCTAGCTATTTAAAAATTTGTAATGAGCTTCTAATTTGTTTAAATTGCTGGAATTGAATACATGTATATATACATATCGTACAATCATTGTATTGTTTTGACTATTTATAAACAACAATATCATTTCATGGTAATACATTCCGAATTAATTTTCTTCAATGCTATTTCAGACAAAAGCACTTGTAGCATTCCTGGAGTAGTACAGGAGATTTCCTTCTCAACAACTACGCTGTGAATCTAGCATTCTCGTCCGCATTACCCACATCAAATCCAAGTGCGCCCACATCTCGAAAACTGTCTAACAGCCCAAGTGTCATTTGTTACGTGCTCGAGTTCATCGAATATTGATCTTAAAACTGAGAGAATTTCTGCACTGTTAGCCAGTAGTTCGACTCTTCCAGTAGTACGGGACAGTTGTTACTCTGGTTCTGCTGTTCAGAGCTTGTGGATCGAGTCACGGCTCTAGAGTTAACTTTGCTAGCGCCTCCACGTCGCCGCTTCTTCCTGGGACTTTCCTCTAGTCGACGTTTAATGGACCGCAGTGCTACCAGCTTTGAGGCGTTTGGTCCTATTTCATGCGGTCTCTTTCTTGGACTCTCCTCCATCTCGGTCAAGAGCAACATGGACGAAGCTGTTTTGTAGTCATTCTGCTCCTGGGTTGCGTCGGCCTTGGGCTGTATCGTAGAAGGTGATGGGGTGACTGGAGTGTGCTCGCGCTGACTGAGCCAGGAAGCGTACGCGACAGTGGACACCATTACGACTCTTTGCGGCTTTCTGGGACCGTCTCCCGCCAAAACTATTTAGGTATTTCAAATTGCTTATGACAAATAAAAGGTTTATCGCAACTACTTCAGAAGTAACATGTAAAAATCATATTTTTTTTTTAACTTTCTTCAACTAATACAAGTACCGGTATAGCGAATAACGATGTCTGCAAACGCTGTACGTCCAGTTTTTTTTGTATTTGTTCTTTTTGTAGTACATGCATTTCGTGTGTTAACATCCTTGCCGTCTAAGTTCCAGCAACAGTGTGGTAGTTGATCCACCAAGCCGTAAACTGCTCGTACAACCTCTCGTATCTCGCTTCGGTGGCACCCCCAATATTCAGCCGCTTGGCGAGTGTCGTTGGTTTTTCTCCATTCTTCATCATGTGCTGGAAAGCCTTCTCCAGAGCATTTGACTTCCAATTCGCCCATCCAGTCTTCACCTTGCTGATCAAATTGGTGATCTTGGACGGAATGAGGCCTCGCTCTTCATCTTCAGCGCTGAGCTCTTTGGAATCGTCGTCAGCTGCCGTCAAATCCTTGGCATCACCTCGCAGAAACCGCGTGGCGGAATCGCTGCTGTCGGCGGCGAGTAGACGGGTCAAAGCATCGATCTCCTCCTTGGAAACCTGAGTCAGCTTTGAGTCGATGGCCGGTTCCGCGTTGATACTTGAGACGAAGGCGACTAATGTCAGCAGGAGGACCCACAGCAACAACCGCATTATTTAATCCGCAGAGAAGTGCGAGGTCCAAGGCGCGAGTTCCGAAGTGAACTGCTCAGACTAATACTGTGCAGAGCCCTCTGTCCCAGAGTCTGTGCAGCTAGAGAAACCTCGTCTACCGGCAAAGCATGATCTGCTATCTTGAGACTAAATGGTGGGATGAGCCGATCTTTCCGTGAAAACAGGGTTTTCAGGCACCTCCGTAAGTTGTGAGGAAATAAACGACTCGAAGTGAGCAGATAACGCTACAGTATACTTTAAGTACTTGTACAGGTGGGTGTACATCGAAGTACAATAATTTCGTGCTATGTACTAGTAAGATAGAAACGAAATACACCGTACTACGTGTCCCGTCATCTTCGAAACTGGACGTACTATTATTTACCGTACTACGTGTCCCGTCATCTTCGAAACTGGACGTAGATTTGTCTCCGTGCATCGTTTCGCACTTTAAAATGTCCAGAGTACCAGTGTCGTTCACAAACCGCGTGATAGACTGTACTACATGTACCGCCCCCATTGCCCAGATGCAGTCTTCAGGTGCACGTATGTACCGGTATATCGGATTCCAGCAGATCAATGAAAGTTGAAAGACGGCCTCATCAAAACGACCGACGAAAACACACTCTTTTGGTGTCGTTAATACCAAGATGGGCTAATTCTGATCATCAAACATCTTATATCAACTATAGCTTAGCACTCCGAAGTATCCTTTACTCTTTGGTCCAACATTTTGGCAGTTTGCTTAGAAGAAGCCTCATTCGGCTCTCTTTGGGTGGCCACTGGTGTTTGTGGTGATACACGTATTAATACGCGTACAGTTATAAAAATCCTAACTGTATGTCTTTGGATCACGTTCGACTTGCTGTCTGTTGACGTCTGCAGGTCAAGAGATACGGATAAGCCGAGGTACTTCACTGTGACAGCTAAATTACAAAGCCCCAGGGATGGCGACAGAACGCAAATACGCTACGCAGGAATTGGCGTCAACATGAGCTAAACAATAACACCTGTACTGCTGATACTGTACTGTACATGTGTATGAGCTTTGGGCGCAAGCTGACGGGAACTAGAACCAAGGTGACGTCATGGCATTCTTATGTAGGAACAGTTTCTGCGGATCTGTGTTTTTATTTTCGACTGTACTGTGTGTGGCTGCTGCAAATTATTATCTTGAAAATACTGTCTAAAATAGCTCCTTTCAGCTCCCCTATTTCAAGCTTGATGCGCACATACTGTAGTTTTCTCGCACTAGCAACAGCATGAGCTTCCTCGATCGATTCCAGGGAAAAATCGCGACCGTGACAGCACAAGGTCACTTGAAGAAGGCAGATGGAAGCGAAGAGATTCGCGTCGGGCCGCCGAAACGGAGATCTCAGCCACAACAACAGCAAAAAGCACCGCAACAGCGTGTGGTGGGAGATAACAACATCCACCACGAAGGCCAGACCATGTTGCGACAGCCAACGAAAGTCCAAGTCCGCGATCAAGGCCGAACTGCAGCTACACAGGCCGCTCCTCCACCCCCGATTCAAACTCAGCGCTCACCAACAAAAATTCCACCTCAAGAATCACCAGTCGTGTCTCCGAGAGGAAAAGCAAATAGCTACCAGTCCAAGAGCGCTCATGGCGCGTCGGATTACGAATACTACGAGCCAACTCGGATGCCAGGTCACGTTCGAGACGACTATCCAGACGTTCAGCCCCCGCGCCAAGCCCTCTCGATCAGATCTCCCGACCGCAACACCAAGAGCCCAATAATCCAGAACCCCCCAAAAGAGTGTCGATCACCGAGAGAAATCAACGAGAGCCGCGTGGTCACCGAGCAGGATCAACTCGCCTTCAGTCGCAAGGCACGACCCGTCCAGTATGAGCCTTGCAAGCTGTCCCAGTACAAGAAAGAGAAGCCTGACGGGTACTACGAGCTGGGAAAGCTTCAGCCTGATCTGAACAGTGACGAGCTGGTGGAGATGCGTGCGAAAAAGGAACGCATCAAAGCTTTCTCCCAAAACCTGCGGGTGATCAACAGAAACGCTCAGCCAAAGAAATCTGCTGAAGCGAAAGAGTCGGCAGCGACTGCTAAACCAAAGTCGACTCGAGAGAAGGGGCTTGCTTTCGCTAAGCGAGTGCCAAAGCCACGCCCATCCCAGAGATCGGACTCGGCTGAAGGGGAGATATCCACAATCAGCTCGCGCGTCCCACCCACACAAATCACCAAGTCGAAGAACCCGAATGTTGTCCTTGATGACGACTCGGACGAAGATGAGCTCAACACTGAGCTGCTGCAGCTCCAGCAGCGCCACGAAGCTTCTCGTGCTGAGGTCGAAGCTCTCGTTAGATCCATATAATCTACCATTTCATTGCTGCTGCAGTCTTCATCCCTTACAGAAAAATATAAACATAAATTACATTTTCACAATCTCAATTTCGTATTTCGTTACCCCCACGCTTGAGTTAGACTGTAGTTGAGCACCAGCACGTCACCAACTTGAAAACTCTGCAATCCACCACACCACACAATCAACACAACGCCATGTACCAAATAGTTCAAGTTCCTTCTTACTTCAAACAACGAGCTCAGTCGCTGATCCGGTGACGGTGCAAATGAACTGTTGCAATACACAAACTATCCACATCCTTCGTAAGAAATATACACACACAAAAAAAAAAACTCAAAAAGGGTCAATATACCAGTGATTCTGTGTCTTTGAGACGCAGTTGCTTCCTCAGAAACTTGTACACGACGCTGAGCTGGTCGTGGCCGCTGACTGTGAACTTGGTCCGTTTCATAAGCGGCGCGCTGCCCACTGCCACGAACTGCAGCGTCACTAGAGCATACACCACACCGTTATCACCCTTATTACACGTCTCCACAGCCTCTCGAACGCACCTTTCGTCGGCCCCAGCGGCCTCGCATCCGCCATCTTCCTACTGAGACTCGTAGCTGAAATATAGCCAATCATATGCTTTCATTACACGATGTGCACCACATTAAAATGGCTACATTTTACCATCTGAAGATTCTTTGCAGAGAAAAAAAGAAAAGAAAACCCTGCCGCGAAGTCCTAAAAACATAAGGACACTCCCTAATTCCAAGACGTTCGCTGCTTCCGCCCCATTAATCGCCTCCGACTCGGACTCGGACTCTGAAGCCATGTACGCGCCTGTGAGCGAGACGGACCCGATGCTCATGAGCCCAAGCGGCGGCAAGGAGCGTCGTTCGCCGCCCTCCAGCGCCGTGCACAGTCTGCGCCTTGAAGCCCCCGCGTCGAAGTGCAACGACCTATTTTTCGCCGTGGTATTTTTAGCCAATGTGGTCATTTTGGCAATTTTGGCCTTTTGGAAAGGAGTGCCCGCCTTAAAAGATGAAATGGGCAAAAACAGGAGTGATGGTCGTATCCCTCAGGGCCATTCCGTGGCCTGGACGATGATCGGACTGCTGTGTGTAGTGGGTACTGTGCTGTCTTTAGCGTGGATTAAACTGCTGATGGTCTACGCTTCCTCTATGATCCGAGTGGCTCTCTGGCTCAATGTGGGGATGGTGCTGGTGTTCGCTGTCTCTACGTTTTCTGTCAACGTCTGGGCTGCTCTGGTCTTTTTGGTCATGGCAGCAATTAACGTCTGGTACATTTATGCAGTCCAGAACCGGATCGGCTTCGCTTCGGCCAATTTGAAGGCGGCTTGTGCAGGTTTAAAGCAGCACTCGGCCGTGTTTGTGGTGGCTTTCGTGCTGGTGTTACAGCAACTGGCCTGGATGGCTCTATGGGGTGTTGCCAGCTTAGGCATGCACCAATTGTTCGTGGAGGCAGACCCAGATTGCGACCGAGAAATTGATCTCGCCAGTCGCGGACGCAGCCATGGAGGTCTTTGCGTGGGATTTCCAGCTTATGCCGCGCTGTTTTACATGCTGGTGAGTGTCTACTGGGGGCAGCAAGTGCTACAGAACATCTTGACCTGCACGACGGCAGGTGTGGTCGCGACGTGGTGGTACCAGCCTAATGCTCAGAAGGCGACGGTCGGAGCGCTCTATCGCTCCGTAACGACGAGTTTTGGTTCCATCTGCTTTGGCTCGTTGATTGTCGCCGTGCTGCAGGCACTGAGGACCATGGCAGACATGGCCAAGCGTCGTGCAAGTGAGGAAAACAATGGAGGCCTTGCGTGTCTGGCTTGCATGGCGGAATGCATCCTCAGCTGTTTGGCGAATGTCATGGAGTATGTCAACCAGTGGGCTTACGTCTACGTCGGTGTGTACGGCTACCCGTTCCGTACGAGTGGCAAGGCTGTCATGGATCTGTTCAACAACCGCGGCTGGACGGCCGTGATTAACGATGATTTGACGTCGGGAGCTCTTTCGTTCGGTGCTATGGGAGTTGGTATCGTCACGTGCTGTATTGGGCTCCTGATGGTGCGTCTATCGCCGGTGGAGTGGTTCACGGCACTGGGTTCTCGTTCGGGCGTGTACGGAACAATGGCCCTTATTGGGTTCATGGTCGGGCTCAGCATGGCTCTGATCCTGGCACACGTTATTATTGCGGCTCTCCACACCGTTTTTGTTTGCTTTGCTGAGGTACGCAGCTTATTCTGTTGTTCCTGTTGGGTGCATTTTTTTTTCTAACTCTGCTCTGTTGTTAACGTTGTGCAGGATCCGGTTGCGTTCAACCGCAACCATCCAAAGGAATACGATGAGCTCGTGGCTGGATGGCGTCAGTTCCACGGTGACGCCTTGCTGTCTGCTTACGGTGGATCCGTTTAAGCATCTTGTCAGATGGAAGCGCTTCACTGCTGGTACACGGCGTGACGTTGAACACAAGAAACAAATATCGCCCCAGTGAATCAATATATTGTTTGTGCACGTTCGTACTCATTCCACGCTCCACTGCTAATACATCACTGC
This sequence comes from Phytophthora multivora, assembly GCA_001314345.1. Classification (NCBI taxonomy): domain Eukaryota; phylum Oomycota; class Peronosporomycetes; order Peronosporales; family Peronosporaceae; genus Phytophthora; species Phytophthora multivora. The sequence goes on from LGSM01000294.1 coordinate 9,347, forward strand.
AATCAGCGTCTCACGAGGGCACCGAGCACGATCCAGCCGTCATAGTAGCCATTGTTGAAGTCACTCTTGAAGTCGCGGTAAGACTGTTTGATGCGAGCAATTACACTACGCAACTTGTTCCGAATTGTACCACTGAGCATTAATCTCTCCTCGGCAACGTCAGCATCGTCGCTCCCGTTGTCACCAGCCTTTCGAAGAAGTGGTTTACTTTGAAGAGCGGCGTCGTATGTGGCGAGAGCGCGTGGCAACGTTGTGAAATCGGATCGAGTGCGTTTGGCAGCTTTGATGTCACTCGAGACCACACGTCAACTAAAATGGTGATAAAGAGCAGCAGCAGAATCCACGGGAGCCGCATTGGAAACTTGAGGTTGAAACTGGACAAGGCTTGAGCAGAATGAGGGAGGATTTGGAAGTGAAAAGTTTTTTTTTTATTGTGTTTAGATGACGCAGAAAGCAAAGCTCAAATTGCATCATAGAATAATGACCATCTTTCACTTTTCACAGATTCTGTTGCCTACTCTTTCGACCAATAACTCATTCGTGAAGTGTTATTCGAAGTATAAATCTTGAATCGATACTTTGTTTCTTCTGAGATGTTTATTTTTTTATACATCACCTGACAAAAACAAACTGTTAGTGTGTACTTCGAAGTTTTTCACCAATTTTCATACCTTGATAGTACTGCACAGGCACTTGATTTTTAAAATATCCCACTGTGCCTTCGTTCCAGCCCTACTACACTTCCCGGAAGTGACTTCCGTATGCTGATTTTGCCAAGGTTACGAGGTTGCGTGCACATAAGAATGTGAAAAATGGCTGCAGACAACAGAGAGTGCTCGAAAGTTGGGTTTTAAACTGGGTGACAGCATTTTGGATGTTGCAGAATACCCCCGTTCGATATCTACGAATGGCTGAGATTTGGTTGGAACTAAAAAGGTTTTACGACGAGCTCTTCAGCAGGAGACACCGAAGAATGATTGTCTTATGACCAACTTGACTGTGCAGTGAAAGAACATGTAAACACTGTTTACAGTACATGGAGAGCAGAACTGTATCTCTCCGCACAAGTACATGCACATGTCAGTGTAGTTTTAAATAAAAGATTAAGCACATTCTTGCAGATCAGCCTCATCACATAGACGAATGGAGACTGCAACGTTCAGTCTACATGTAGCCCTACACTCTGGCACTGTACATGAGCCAATCGTCATACTTGACATTGTTTACCTGGGTCTTGAAGTCGCGGGAAACTTGTTTGATGCGGGCGATAATACTACGTAACTTGTTCCGAATCGTCCCAACGAGGATATCTTTCTCCTTAGTAACGTCAGGGACACCCCCATTGCCATTAGCCTTTCGCTGTAGTGGCTTATTCTGGTGAGTGTTGTCGTCTGTGGCGAGAGCGCGTCTCAACATCGTGAGGAAAGTTTGGCAGCATTAATATCGGCCAGGACCACGACGTCGGATAAAATGAAAAGCAACAGCAGAAACCACATCGCAGACTTGGGTGTTAAAACTGGACAGGGTAGATTTGGAAGCGCGTTTGTATGATCCATGATGTCTCAAATGGTATCATAGATAAAGAGCATCGCTTCCACTCTTTGTATAATAACTTACTTGGCGTAATACTGAAGTAGATTTTGCCAAGGTTACGAGATTGCGTGCACGTAAGATTAGCTCTAACAGAAAGAATACAGCAGCGAAACGCAGCTGCAGGCTACAGACAATTGAATTTTAGCTTGATTGACAACAGTGTTTAATTAACTGCTCAATCAGCAGGAGAAGAACGCTTTTCGTTTGACAGATACTTTTGTTGCAAATAGACTTCACAGTCTGAAGAATTATGTTGAATGGAAATACCTCTTTCAAAGATTTTTTGCCAACGTTGCGAAGTTGTGAGCACAAGAGATTACAAGTAGCTTCGACCAAAGAGATGATGACTTAAGCAGCTAAAAACCCGTTGTGAGTATACTTCGAGAACAGCATCTATCTCAAAAATGACTTTTAAGTTTTAAAAAAAATACTTCTCGGTTAAAAATAAAATAAAATACTTCTCAAGCTCCATGAGCATAGATTCCCTGGCAATCCTTTCGACCGAAGAAGGATGATGGTTTGTACATTTGCTGTTCTCTCTGCTTTTGTGCCGCAAAACATTCCGCATATGGAGATGCTTTTACCACTGCGACGTTCAGTCCACAGCGTTGGGCGCGCATTTGAGAGTGAAGAGTCCACTGTTTGGACAAAAAGTCGTACCGGTGCACCGTGTCGAGATACTCGTCTTTCTTGTTAGATCCCCCCAAGCAAAAGAGGAAGGACTCGCTCAAGAAGCTGAACGCCACGTGGCCGCTCCGACAGTCTGCGAACGCGTCCACATCGCTCCACGTGCCGCTATTCAAGTCCAGTCGCTCGCTCGTGTTCATCCTCGCTCCATGACGAGACTCTCCACCGAAAACTAAAATACTGTTACTGTGCTCCTGCACCACCGCCGCTGGGCCGTTGCGCGTGTACCGCATACTGACTGCAGGTGCCCACTGATTCGTCTGGGGGTCAAATATCTCCACACTTTTCAAGTGTTTCCGACCGTCATAACCGCCAATAGCATACATCAGTCCGTTCAGAGTAACAACAGCCAATCCACTGCGTCCGGTCGACAGAGGAGGCATGTCCTCCCATTGTTGAGTCTTCAGATCAAAGCGCTCCACAGACGACAAATGCGCTTGTCCATTAAATCCGCCCACCGCGTAAATGAAGTCGCCCACAACCGTCGCTCCAAGGTAACTGCGCGCATTCTTCATCGAAGGCATCGACATCCAGACGTTCGCCTCGGGATCGTACATCTCCATGGTTTTATGGTGGTGGGAACTGCTGCTAGTGCCCCCCATGACGTAAATTCTGTTTTCACCCGTCACAGCTACGCCACTATACGAACGTCGTATCGCCATTGGCGCCGCAGGATACCATTCTCGTCGATGGAAGTCCAGATATTCCACGGTATTGAGCGCGCCAGGATTGTTAAACCCGCCAATAACGAAAATGGTTGGCGTCAGCTGGTGCTTAACATTCTCCTCAATCTCACTCACCAGCGTATTCACTCCATCCACATCAAGAGTTTCTTCTGCTGCTACTAGTGACAACCTCTCCTTGCTGTTCACCATAGCGCTATCACTGTTCCGTCGACTTAAGATCTCCTGCGCCATCTCATCGCCACTATCACTCATTGGGGACTGTAAGACCTCAGACAATTCCCTCTGTCTCCTCCTCGGATCATGCAACATCCACGCAGTCACAGCTGCATCCTCCGTCGTCAAGTCCACTCCGTTCCTGCAACTTTCTTTATGGCGTAAAACCCTCATCACTGCATCCAGAGACAAATTCTTGAATGATTCACTCCGATACACGTCAGAAAAGAACGTATCAATCATAGCTCGAGCCGCTTGAGCCAGCAATCTGCAGGCCGCTCGCATCTGGAGCTGCTCACAGCACATGTAGATGTCCACGCAGTTGTTGACGTTCAGTTCCAGCATCAACTGCTTGCAGCAGATCTCCACAACCTCCTGCAGCTCCAGTCGATTGGCAGCGTGAAGCACGGACAGAATCGTATCCCCGGACACTCTTAACTCCCCTACGTACATGTATCTCAAAAGTTCTTTAAAGGCCGCAACGGGGACCCCTGGAATCGGAATTTGGGGCGAAATCTCTCGAGATTCCTTCAATCCACTGGTAAACAGTGCGTGGAAGAAGGGACTGGCAGTAGCCAGCACCACACGATGAGCTGCTACCTCTTGGACGTCGTCCATGGCCTCGTCTTGGCTCTGGAGCGGCTCAGGTTGCAGCAGGAGCACGACGTCCGTGAGTTCGTGTCGTTGACACATGCTGTAGAGCTTGTAGCGCTGTTCCTGCTGCGCCTCCGCGCCGCTATGGATGCACGAGAGCTGCGTGGGCTTGGGAGGAAGCTGCGCCGCGCTGTTCTCCATGCGGGACGCCATTTAGCGGCCGAGTATTGGAGCTCCTGGGACTTCTCTTCTCTTCGACCTCTCGTGGAATTCTCAGATTCGAAAATTACTCTGTGGCGGTATGGAATTTACGTTATGTTGCGGAAATGTTGCTGCTGTGCCAAAAACAAGTTCTTCAACTTGGGGTGCAACTGTTGGTCTCTTCTAGATTTTGGCTTGTGAAGAAGAAGGTTCTTGTCTTCTCGGAAGAGAATGTTTAACTTTGAAAATCCGGTACAGTACCGGTAGTTTCATTTTGGTTCGAAGACAAAAACGATCAAATCATACACATTTGGTCAATTTCTAGCAGAAAGACCATCACTCCTAGCGCACCATAACACTTGACAACGTTGCAGCAAGACAATTATGGGTAGCAATTTGCCTGTGGCAAACCTGCGCTCCACATGCTGCGGTGCTCCGTTCATTGACGCTGAACCCACCGGCCATTTCCCGCTTCAGACGTGATGATTCGAGCCATCAGTTGCATGTAGTAGCACAACAGTTGTAACAGCTTCCGACGCAAAAGAATCCGAAACTGCCAGTGTGAGACTTTTCGCCTGCTGTTGCTGCCACTACCGCCACCGTCTGGCACGCTTCCTCGTCGGGGAGAGAGGAATAGGAAGGAGAAAACGTCTTAGTCTCACTTGGTCGCTTTTCTCTAGCTGCAGCTGCAGTATGTCGTCGAGCACCTCCAACCAAACAGCAGAGAGGCTGAAAGAACGCGTTGTGGACGCTAATCCGTCGTTGGTGTCGACCTCTCGGCCTAAAACCCCGACTCTACGTCGAATTTTACTCCTAGGAACGGTCATTTACGCCTCAGCAGCTCTGTTCTGGTCGGCTCGTAGCATTGGGGCGTTCTCCTCGCACTTGGACGACTCGTTGATCGGAAAAGACGATGGGAATCTGCAAAACTCAATTCCGAACTTGTTGGCTGTCGTATCGACAACGGAACAAGATTCGGCGGCGCTCCGAGACTTCCCAAGTGGAGAAACGAGCAAGAGGAATCTCAAGTGTGTGGGGTGGAGAGCGACGAGCGACTGTCGCCCAAACGGAGCGAGAGAACCTGAAAACGACCAGAATTGTACGCAGAAAATCCCAAAAGGACTAAGCGGATACTGCGAGGTGGAAGATGGCGACACTGGAGAGAGATTCCGAGTCATGACAAGGCACTGCAACAGCTTGAAGTATCCAGTGTCGTTCCAGTGCGAAAATGCGCACGAGTTTGTGAATTTTCGAGTGGAAGCGCACAATAAAGCCCAAGAAGCGCTCAAGCCTGGTTTTACCTTGCCGAATGTGGATGAAAGTAAGGAAACCCCACGCGACGGTATCGTCATGGTGGTGTATCCGAAGCTTCTCGCGAGTGCGTATGCTACTATTCGTACGCTTCGAGACGTGCTGAATTGTCCGTTGCCTATTGAGATCTGGTTCCGACGGGACGAGATCAAGCACGATATTAAAATGATGGACCCATTAAGGCGCCTCGCATCGACCTACGCCAATGTCACGTTCCAAAAAATCACTGACCCACAGGCCAAGCGCTTCGTGGCGAAGATTCACGCCATTTACCACAGTAAATTCGACCGCCTACTGTTCCTGGACGCTGATAACGTCCCCGTGCGAGACCCGAGCTACTTGTTTGAGTCTCCGGAGTTCGTAAAGACTGGAACGATCTTCTGGCCGGATTTCTGGCACCCGGACTACACGATTTTCGGTATTCACGAGAACACGATGCTGTGGGAGCTGCTAGATATGCCGTTTGTGGACATGTTCGAGCAGGAGAGCGGCCAGTTGATGGTGGACCGTAGACGACATGCCGCCCCGCTGGAACTCGTGAAGTTTTACGCTCTCCACCGTCCAGATTTCTTCACGTCGTTACGGCTTGTGTGGGGCGATAAGGACTTATTCCGATTGGCGTGGCTGAAGTTAGAAGTCCCGTTCACGATGATCCAGACTCCGCCCGGAATGGCTGGCGCTATCTACGACACGTTGCTGCGCTCCGATTTCTGCGGGATGACGATGGTTCAGCATGACGCAGAGGGAGAAATCCTCTTCATGCACCGGAATCAGCACAAACTGACGGGTAAATTCTCGGATGATGCTGGGGACGCAAGTTTGCAGGAAAAAGCTGTGGACGCTGTTGATGTGGAGGAGGCTGTTAGTGTGGAAAAATATGCCGACCCTGCGATTTGGACTCACGTCATGCGGTTCCACACGGGATCAGCCAGGAGGAATTACGCCATTCAGATGTTCCGAGTAGATTTGGACTTCGAGGCGGACCAAAAGTGCTTTGGACGTCGAGACGTGTACCGAAACCCACATTTCTACATCCAAGAGATCGCAGCGTTGAACTTCTCTGGACTGGAGACGCATCTGCGGCGCTTTGCCTTAGAGTCGACCCAAACGATCAACTGAGGTATGAAAAACACGCGATAATTTTTGTAAATTGAATAGAAGAAGACAATCCACAGTTACGGACATTTTAATTAGATGAATTAAAACACAAAACTATGTTCATAGTCAACAGGGTTGCAGATCTACCACGCGTTAGCCAACAAGCTCTTCTTTTTGCCTGCATCAGCTTGAGATGGCATCATCTTCCTCTGCGCTTCCGAGTCTGGCTTGACAAACTTGTGAAGAAGCGGCAGCACTCCTTCTCGCACAGTTCCCAGTGAGTTTAAAGCCGCAGCCACATGCGCGTTTTGAGAGGCAACTCCAGCTCGCAGATAGCCCATCAGTGGCGTCATGATCCGCTCGGCACTGAAGGCATAGCGAGCCTCTTCAGTGAGATGTTTCAGTGCGTGAGCAGCTTGTTCCTTCTGCTCTCCAGTTCCTCCCTCCACAAGAGCAGCAAGCGAAGGAACAGCTCCTTCTTCAACAATCGCCACACGGTTTTCGTCATTGTTGTGCGCCAAACATCTCAGTGCGAACGCTGCCCATTGCTTCTGGTCGTCATTACCGGATCTCAGGAGCATCACCAACGGCACGACCGCTCCTCGGCGCCCGATCTCCACGCGTCTGCCGTCATTATTGGCCGCCAAATTGCCCAAAGTGTATGCTGCGTCCTCCTTCTGCGTGTCGGAGCCCACCCGAACGAGATCAACCAAAGGCAGGATAGCGTCGTCCAAGTCGGACCCGACATCGTTATCACACGCTAGATTTCCCAGCGCGAAGGCCGCTCGCTGCTTCTGCATGGCCGTTCCCGACCGAAGGAGCTCAATCAATGGACCGATTGCGCCTTCTTTTGTGATTTCCACTCGGTTTGCGTCGCTGTACGCGAGGTTTCCGAGGGTGTAGGCGCTCCACTGCTTCTGTGCTCGCGTTCCCGTCATTAAGAGCGCCACGAGAGGAGGGATCGCGCCTTCTTGCGCGATCAGCACACGGTTTTCTTCATTATTCAACGAGAGGAAGCCCAAGGCGTACACTGCCCACTGGTTCTGCGCATGAGCCACAGCTTTGACGAACGCCACCATGGGGGGAATCGCGCCTTCACGAGCGATTTTAGCGCGAGTCTGCGCATTGTTCGCAGCCAAATTGCCCAGAGCGTACGCGGCTTCCTGCTTCTGCATGTCCGTTCCTGACCGCAGAAGAGCTACAAGAGGCGGGATGGCTCCTTCCTGGGTGATTGACACACAGCTTTCGTCACTGTCGCTGGCCAGAGTCACCAGCGCTTCCGTAGCCCACAGCTTCTGGTTGGCAGTGCCGTTCGTCAGCAGATCAATTAGTAGAGGGAAAACCCCAACGCGACGTAGCGTTTCTCCATCGCCTCGAGTCGCCAAGCACGAGCATTTCAGTGCTGCGACTTCTTTCTCCTGTTCGTTGCCGTGTTGAAGCTCGTGCAAGAGCGAGAGCGTCTCCGAGTGCGTTGGCTCTCGTACACAGCCCCGGAGCTCCTCGAACTCGGCTTCTCGCACTTTAGAGAAGGAGAAGGTGAACCAACTCAAGCAGTGGAGCGCGTAAAGCTGAGCCAAGCAGCTCTCACTGGTGCGTACGACGTCCCCGAGCACTGGGATCCCTTTGGTCTTGTACACTTGCACTCGGTTGCTGTTAGAGACGCACTTGCCGATGAGATCTAGGAGAGCTTGCTCCGTTTCTTGAGCTGTTGCTTCTCCGGATCCCAAGAGTTTGATGAGAAGCGGAACGGAAGAATTGTCCAGAAGAGAAGAAGAGCTGAGTCGAGGAGAAAGAGTCGGGTCGACTGTCTCCTTCTCCTCCACTTGAACCAGTGGCTCGATCTTCTCTTCTTCTTCTTCTTCTTCTTCTTCTTCTTCTTCTTGATCTTCCACCACATCGTCGACAGCGTGCTGTGCCGTCACCATTTCTTGACTAACCGGTTGTTCCTTTTCTTGTGGCTCCTTCTCTTCTTCCTCCACAACTTCTTCCTCGTCGGTAGAGCTTAAAGCTTCCGACGGTTCCTTCTCTTCTTCCTCCTCCTTTACAGCCTGCTGCTTGAGTTCTGCCAACTCAATCTTCTTGAAAAGCGGCAACGTCTTGGGGCCGATCCACGCTTCAGCCGCACCCTCCTCAGACCCCACCGGCGTCTTCTCCTCCGGCTCCAGCTCCTCCTCCGGCTCCTCCAAGTCGTTGTCGTCCCGTATCGACAACTTCTTGTCCAGCACAACTCTCCTCAGCGGAGCTTGACGGTTGAGACCTCGTCTCACAACGCTTTGCTTCTCCACCACTCGGACTTGCTGCTTGTCCGCCAGAAGCGCCGCGTGGATCTGGTCGTGCGTGAGTCGGATCTCACTGTGCATGTCCTCGAGCTTGGCGACCAGCCTCGAAGCGTTCGAGGCCGCCGCAGCGTGCCCCTCCATGACCGACACGGTCGTCGCAAGATTGAGCATCTGGAAGAGTCTGTCCACCTCCTCGACGACTTGGAGTCGACTGTCCTCCATCTTGGCCCATTTGAAGATCCGCACGACTCGGTGCATGTCGTGGTATTTCTGCAGGTGCTCATAGAAGATGGCGACTGCATACGCGAATCTCTCGATCGCTTGGGTGCGTTGCAGCGCCGGGTTGGCTCGAACAGACTCCGACTGCAACTCGACGTAGATCTGCATCATCTGCATGTACGTCTTGCGGTTTTGCGAGCGTTGGCGACGGATGGCGTCGACCAACTCGTAGATCTGGCGGAGACGCTCGACGGCTGTGAGTGCGACCTCCATGGGAAAACCGAAAGCGTCAGGGGGTTCTTACGACCGTGGAAGCGAATTGCAGAATGAACTGACCAACGGGCAAAGGTGGCGACTCGACCCTAGTGGCTGGCTCACTGCCGAAGGGGTTTTCTAGCCTGCTACTGCCTCGTTTGACGAGTGATTTATGACGATCAACCGCTTCGAGGTGAGTCCGCAACGGTATACATATAAGAGACCGTGGAAAATGTACATAGCGATGGCCTAGTGTCATGTGGCTAAGCGTCTTGAGTGGCCCGTCATGAATCCATTGCACAGCACTGATTGCTCCAAGCGAAGGGTCTTCTTAAAATGACAGAGTGTCGACCGCTGGCCTCTTGACCCCACCGCCTACTGGAAAACTTGATGGCGACAAAGACTTACTTGCAGTGCAATGTATTCATGTCGTGATTTATTTAATGTACATGTAGTACATGTACGTCGTGAATCCTCCTCGTTCAGCCGCTCCTGACCCATCCGGAAAGATCTCCCGCGGATGAAAAAAATGGATGAAAAAATGGCATTCGCTTATCATAGCCATTCGTTTGTCTAGCACAATTTCCTTGGGGATTTTCACTTGCACGACATGCAGTTGAGGAAGGTTACAGTGTAGTACTGATTAGAGTCACAAAATCAGACCTTTTGAGGGCGCCTCGTCCGCTCTACCGCCGTGAGGCTCACGGTGAGCACACGGCGTGACAGTATCACGGATACGAAGTTGATGGCGACAGGAAATATCGCCAGCGATTCGGTCGAAACTCGACTTGAGCTTAGGTACTTGACGCGTGTCGAAACGCCCCTAACTCCTTGTCTCAACAACTTGGCAAACGACAGCATTTGAATGACTGAGCGCTAATAAAATTATGTTTATTATATCTTCAGGTGGCTTCAAAGCAAAAGCAAGCACCTTTCGTTTTCGGGCAACCACTTTTTTTTATTTTTTAGGATGTTTTGATAAGTGAGATAGCACCTGCTCAGAAATACGAGACTGTTCGCTGTAGCCATGTTACAATTCCTTGAAGACTTCTTAAAAAAGTTAAAAAGCTTAAACCCACCGAAACCCCCCGTTTTTTTAAGTCACTTGAAGGCGAAGTATTACCGGTAGCTAAACTCTCCGGTTCAGTAACAGCCAACGTAAGCTCATGCGCCGTATTTCGGTGCACATCCAAGACGGAACGCCATCTCCTTCATGAACACACGAGCGTCCATCGCTCCATATCCACCAAGACTGTCAACTTCTGCTTCGTTAAACGTCTGCACCGAGTCTCGACGTGTCTGATCCTGATACAAACTGGTAAAAACAAGGCGGCGTCGAGCTTCCGAGTCAAGTTCTGGGTACTTGTGGTCCCATTTGTTGTAGCTCTGCTGAGGGCGAAGCGGATGAGGCTCCGATGGCTCCGTTACTCTCTGGCTCGCAGTCTTCACAATGGACACAAAGACTTTGCTGCTGCCGTCCGCTTGGTGCTGCTCAGCCAGTTCTGACACTAACGACGTCACCCAGTGGTCTTCAGACAGGGATTCATCGGCCAGCGGAATGTATACGAAGGTCAGCGCCTTGGGGATCTCTGGGTCTGCCAGCAATGACACGATCTGAGTCTTGGTCTCTTCTGATTCTTTGTGCACTGACTGCACCCCAGCGCGCTTGGCAAGTTGAAGAGCGGAATCAGATGCGCTGTAGAAAGAAATGGGCATCTTCGGGTACCTGATAACAACACAATTTTTAGTCCAAGCACTTTTTTCCCAAAATAGATACTTTTCACTCACGCAATGAGACCTTCTTCCCCTTGCACGCCCAACAGCGCCGCCAAGTCGCTCTCCTTCGGATCTGACAGCACCAGGAAGCCACTGCAGCCGCGTGCAGCTACATCGTCGAACACAGGCGAGGCGACGTCTCCCTCTCCGTCCACGAAGACAACGAGGATCTTCTGAGCAAGATGATGCGGCGGCATTATTTCATGAAATGATTTGTGGACTATAAAATAAACTGAGTACATATCGGTTATTTAATGACATTTGTGTCAACTAACCGATATTTAACTGATATAACTGCAATTCCTAACAGTCCAGTTTTAACACTACCCAGACATCAAAGACACTCAATGCGGGACCATCAGGAGATGAGTCCCTCATGATCTGTTCGACTGACGTAGCTGGCCTCCACCTTGTAGACCGCACGTCATTCTCCATTCGGACCGCCGCAGCTTAAGAGTTAAACCCTTCAAAATGGCGCCCCTGGAAGTGCCAGGTGAGAAATCTCCGCTTCTACCGACGACTACAGTCACCAAGGAGCCGCCCGTGGACGTGAAGAAGGAGTTCCTGGGCTTGTCTTCCATCGCTCTGCAAGTTTCTCTCGCTACTTTCGCGCGTATCGCGCTTTACTCGATCGACTATGCTTTCCTAGGGCATCTGGGCACGACGGAGCTGGCTGCAGCCTCCTTGGCGTCCGTCTGGACGACCATTCCGCTCTTGACAGTGTGGTCGAGCATGTCTGCCATTGTGACGCTCTGCGGACAGGCGTGGGGCGCGGGTAACGGCAAGCTGACGGGCATTTGGCTGCAAATGGGGTTAACCCTTGTGACGCTGTGCACGCCCGCTCTGATGCTGTACTACTGGTTCGTGGAGTTCGGACTGCAGGCGTCGACGGACGACGCAGAGGTGATTCGCCTCGGTATCCGTTTCTCGCGCATCTTGATGTTCTCCATCTGGCCCAACTTAGTGTACGTCTGTCTGCGTCTGTACTTCCAAGCCATGGGGGTTATGATGCCGACTACAGTGGTGGGGACGTTGTCCATGCTCGTGTCCATCGCGGCGAACTACTTATTCATCTACGGAGCGTTCGGCTGGACGGGACTGGGCTTTGACGGCTCCGCGCTGGCGACGGTCGTGGCCTCTTGGTTCCAACCGGCCGCGTTGGTCTCGTACTGCGTCGTGTACAGGAAGATGCACCTGCAGGCGTGGGGCGGCTGGGACTTCCGCGAGTTCACGCGCGAGCGGATGGCCGTGTTCTACCGGAATTCCGCGCCTGCAGCCGTCAACAGCCTCGTGTCGAATGTCGCGTCGTCGGCGCTGTCCCTCATGGCGGCGTGGCTGGGCGCGGACATCATCGCGGCCAACGCCATCGTGTCGGGCTTTTGGCGGTTGCTCTGGGCGCTCTTCTGGGGCTTCGGATCGGGCACGCAGATCCGCGTGTCGAACCTGCTGGGCGCGAACCGTCCGCAGGCGGCCAAGACGCTGAGCGTCCTCGGATTCGGCTGCACCGTCGTGACCGTGACGCTGTTGGCGCTAATCACGCTTGTGTTCCGCGCCGACGTGTTCCGGCTGTACACGAACGACGGCGACTTGTTAAACGTGTGTGCTGCGGTACTGCCAATCTTTGTCGTCGCGTTCATGATCGAAGCCACAGAGATGGTCTTCGCTTCGATCCTGGCGGCTATGGGCCAGGTGCACGTCACGGCGTGGACCAGTACGCTCGCGACGTGGCTCGTGGAGCTCCCGGCCGCCTACGTGCTGGCCATCGTGCTTGACGGCGGCTTCGCGGCGCTCTGGTACTCGATCTGCCTCATGGAGGTGCTCAAGCTCACGGTGTACGTGGTCGTACTGCGTCGCATCGACTTTGCTGCCATGGCGCGCGAAGCCGTCAAGAACATGGAAGTGGAGGACGAGCAGGAGGAAGTGAGCGTGGCCGTGGCCGAAGGCGGCACCACGGCGCTCGGTGCGAACACTGGTCTGCCGTCGCCCGTGCCGACTACGCTCCTGACGCCCACGGGCCTCGTGCATCAATGGGACCACGTGGACGACGGCGTCCACCAACACCAGCACCACGTCGTCACCGGCAGTGGACAATCCCGGATTGCGAACGAGCAGAACTAGACGACGCGAGGTCCAATTCTCTAGTTACATGTGCCATGTACATACAGCTACTGTAACAGATTGAAGTGAATGGAGACTCTCCATCTATTGGAGAGAGGTCCGTCGGAATTGCACTCGTACGCGCAGCGATTAAAAAGCTGAGACCATGCGTGTCCCGCTCCATCGTTGACTGGTCCCTCGTCGTGAGCCAGTCACTCCGTTGCTCAGCAGAACTCGCGGGTCTCCCCGTCCATGCGCGGCTTCGCTACGTCAGATTGATGTGCTTCGCCTCGAACTGGTCGGTGATGTGTGTGTCATTCGCCTATTTGCTCCGTCGCGCTCAAGTTCCAGAAGAAGAAACTCCATGGGGGAGACGTCGCCGCTCTTGAAAACCGGCCACTTGGCCCACGAACCCGACGTGAAAGTGGCCGAAGAGTTCTGGGGCCTCACGTGGATGGCGCTGCAGGTGTCGCTCTCCACCTTCGCGCGTATCGCGCTCATCTCGGTGGACAGCGCGTTCCTCGGTCATTTGGGCACGTCGTCGCTCGCTGCAGCGTCACTGGCGTCCACATGGACGAACGTCCCGTTGGCCGGCGTCTGGTCGGGCGCGACAGCGCTCGTGACGCTCTGCGGTCAGGCGTGGGGGGCCAAGAACGGCGACTTAGCCGGCATCTGGCTGCAAATTGGCCTCGTGGTCGTCTCGGTGCTGTCGATCCCCGTCATGATGTGGTACTGGGCCATCGGCTTCGTCTTGAACCTGTCGACGGACGACGCGGAGGTGGTGGAGCTGGGCGTGCGTTTCGCGCGCATCCTGTCGCTGAGCATCTGGCCGTCGCTGGTCTACGCCTGCGTGCGCTTGTACTTCCAGTCCATGGGCATCATGTCGCCCGTGACGGTCGTCGGGACGTTGTCCATTGGCGTGGCCTGCGCTGCCAACTACGCGCTGATCTTCGGGTCTTTTGGCTGGGAAGGGATCGGCTTCGACGGGTCTCCCATGGCCACAGTCATCGCGGCGTGGTTCCAACCGATCGCGCTCATTTCCTACTGCATCTTGTACAAGAAGATGCATCTGCAGGCTTGGGGCGGCTGGGATTTCTCCGCTTTCACGCCGGACAGACTCCAGATCTTCGTGAGCATCGCCGGCCCCGTGGCCGCCAACAGTATGGTCTCGAACCTGGCCAATTCCGCCTTGACGCTGGTGGCTGCGAAGCTCGGGTCGGACGTCATCGCAGCGAACGCAGTGATCTCCGGCTTATGGTCGCTTCTCTGGGCTTTGTTCTGGGGCTACGGCTCAGCTACGCAGATCCGCGTGGCCAACTACCTCGGCGCTGGACGTCCCAAGGCGGCAAGAGTGCTGGGCTTCCTCGGTTTCCTGTGTACAGTCGGCACGGTCATCTTCCTGGCTATCGTCACTTTCGCACTGAGGGAAACGCTCTTCCGATTGTACTCGAACGACGATACTCTGCTTCAGCTGTGTATGCTGGTCCAGCCGATCTTCATTACCGGGTACATGATTGAGTCGGTGGAGATCCTGATCTCGTCCGTGTTGGCGGGTATGGGCGAAGTCTCTGTTACGGCGTGGGTGAGTTCTCTCAGTGTGTGGCTTATCGAGCTCCCGATCGCCTACTTCGGCGGCGTTACCATGGGTCTCGGCTTCTCTGCGCTTTGGTACGGCGTGTGCGCGATGGAAGTGGTGAAACTCACGATCTTCACGGTCGTTTTGTCCCGTACGAACTGGGTGGAGATGGCGGAACGGGCCGTGAGGAACATGGAAGCTTCGAGTGATAGCGACACGGGGGTAGAACAGGAGTCTCTGCAGTACGCCATGGCGGAGGGCGGTAATACTCCAGGTAGTTTGGCGCCGGTAGTACGGTCTCCTGCCGCTCCTGAACTCATGACGCCTTCCGGTCGTAGACGTCAGTGGGATCAGATCGAAGACGGCACTCTACTGCGCTCTCCGTTCTTTGGAAGTAGAACGCCACGAGCGGAGAACACGTTCTCTCAGGCCTAGACCTACGTTTGAGACGACGGTATATATTAGCTATCCCTTTGCTCAAGAAAACTAACTCTTCAGTAAAAGGTAGTTTGCATTTTCGTTCTACTTCTTCTTTAGCAGCGAGTCTTCACCGTCGTCTTCGGGTGCGGGCGGGTTAAGCGCAGCGAGTTCCGGTACTTGACAGCACGGACAGTGGCCGGCCTTAAGGTACTCGAACTCGAAGTCCTCCTCGTGGAAGAACCGGCGGCAGTGGGGCGACAGGTAGATTTTGATCTCCGGGATCATGTTCTTGTAGTATTTGGGGCGTAGAGCGCGCGTCGGATATTTCACGATAAAAACCTCATTCGGACGTAGAGCACGCAGCGTTCGGGCGTCCAGTTGCAGCACGCGGTACTGAGCAGCTCCGGAGCGGTGACCCACACTGGCGCCGTACGTGGCCTGTTTGTTGAGCGCTTGCTCGAAGAAATCGGCGCCGGTTTTCGCGGATTCCTCGACGGGTTCGGCTTCATCGTCGAGTTTCATGCTTTGCGATCCGTTGCCGTAGTCGGTCTCTCTCCAGCCATCACCTGACCGTTTACTGCCACCACTTGCATCGTCCGGATAACTCAAGATTAATTCTTCTGCTTCTTCATCCGAAAGACTGGGCTGCATAAAAAAAAAAAAAGTGTTAGTGATGTAGTACAAACAGTAGTATACAGTAGTAGTAGACTACCTCGGGCTGGAACTCCACGAGCGGGAGGTTTTCGAACGAGACGAAGGAGCGGACGAACGGATGACCGGAGTTCACACAGACGTCGCCCGTGTTGTTCGGGTTCAAGAGCGGGTTCACAGTGGAAGAGCGATAATCCACCGGTAACAGCTCCTCTCTGTCCGCGTACGGCCTGGCTTGGAGCGTCATGGCGGTGCATTCTACCACCGACTGCCAGTCCAGACGTAGTTTCATCTGCAGTAGTTTGTCGTAAGCTTGTCGTGCGAGCTTGTAGCTCTCCAATTGCAGCGCGTGGTGTCCTAGCGTGAAGTAAATGTTACTTAAGGAAATTCCAGGCGGAGGAGGAGCCACTACGACGGTGTTGCTGCTGCCTCCCATTCGCCCGTTTCCTCGAGCCGAAAGCTTGTTAAGTAGGAATCGAGCAGCGTGGAAGAGAGATTCGGGGAGTAGAGTGGTGAAAGGTTCGTCCGTGAAGGCGTAGATCAAGGCGTAGGCGTAGTACAGCTCGGACAGTAGTTCGTTCTCCGTGGCTTCCGCTAGTCGCGCGCGTTCTTCTTCATTCAGTTCTACGTCAGCTTTAACAGTCTTCAATTGCTGCTCGCACAACCTCCAGTGGTAGTACGCAGCCGCACGGAAACGTCGTTCTCCCACGGCGTTGTCAATGAGTTGACAGAGTAGTTTACAGCACTGATCCGGTCGCTGAGCGCGTGTATACGCCTCCAACGCGTCGTCGAAGCGGTCCTGAGTCACGAGCCATTGCGCGTACGGTACGAAAACTTCATC
Organism: Phytophthora multivora; assembly: GCA_001314345.1. Classification (NCBI taxonomy): domain Eukaryota; phylum Oomycota; class Peronosporomycetes; order Peronosporales; family Peronosporaceae; genus Phytophthora; species Phytophthora multivora. The sequence continues at coordinate 25,844 of LGSM01000294.1, forward strand.
CGGCCGACGGACGCTCTCTCGGTGTCTGTCAGCCAGCCGTACAGCCTCTTCCCACTCCTGCAGGCGGATGTGCATCTGCAGCAACGCGTCCACATCCCCCACTTTCAAGTACATATCCCTGGCGTTCGCGAACTGACCGCCTTTCAGGAAGAAACCAGCAGCGGCCGTCAGTAGCTGCGAGTTCGAAGCAGCTTCCGCTTTCCGCGTGAGCGTCAGTAGATCGTCCAACCAGCCGTGTTCGCCTAAAATCTCTCCGGCCCGAAGGAAATCCCCACTGGCAGCGTACATTTCCGCTGCGGCGCGCCAGTCCTGGACGTCTTCGGCCCATCGCGCCTGCGCCAGAACGAGCTGTTGAACGTCTCCGGCTTGGCGAGCAGTGGCGAAGCGTTTGGCTTCGTCCCACATCCTCAAGTCTGCGAACATCTTGATGGCACGCGCTGGTTCCCCACAGTCAGCGAACAGCTTGGCTGCTAGTGGGAATTTCCCCTGGTGCGCCATGATTTCGGCTTGTAACAGAGCTTTGACCTTCTTCCCAGCGTCTCCACCGACTTCTTCGCCTTCCTGGTTGTCTTGGTGGGGTAATTGCTGCTTCCAAGTCAGCTCCAAAGCGTTAACCAGTTCGATGTAGCGCACGTCCCGTACACGGACGAAAGCCTTGCGCGCGACCGAGAAGCGCATGCTTTTGAGCGCTTCCCACGCCAATAACCGCCAATCTGCGGCGGTGACGCCCAAGCAGGACACGTCGTACGCTTTCGCAAAGTCGTTTTGCTCCAGATACCGGTATAAAGGAGCGGATTGCGGGACGTCGATGGTTTGGACGCTTAAGGCACTGAGTGAGAAGACTTTGGAGCCTGAAAATCCCACGACGAAGCCCTGCATCCGCTGGGTGTGGCCTGGGAATTGACCCGCACGGATTTTCAGCTGTCCATTCCCACCGAAACACAACATATCTTCGCATTCGGTGTTCCACGCCACACTGTTGGTGGCTCCTTCCTCGAACAGAAGCTGTTTCGTGGCCAAATCATAGACCAAACACTTGTGGGAGTCGTCCACTACAGCAAGTTTCTCTCGACTGCAAAAAAAAAAAAAAACATTAGTTTACCACATCAAAACATAAATTACCAACAACAAAAAAGAGAGGAAAAAAAAACGTACTTTGCACTGATGTCGAGACACGAGATGGGGCTGCTTTGCTGAATCAACGGGATCGGGAACGGGTTGTTGATGAAGATCTGCCACACAGATCCGTCCTTTAGACCTACCAGTAGCCCTTCTCGTCCAGGAGCTCCGCCCGTCACTTTAATGTAGCGGATAAGCGACTCCAAGACCCATTCGCGCTCTTTTCGACCAGTGAAATCGTACTGCTGCAGCTTCTGCTTCTGGCACAGGATAAAGTGCAAACTGGTGACGACCAGGAGACTACAGGGCAAGTCCTTGGTGATGCGCTCTTTCACTCGGTAGTGCATGTCGTAGCTGGCATTGGCCGAGCCATTGTTACCTGCGAGCTCGTAAATGATGATCCGGTCCGAGAGCTGCACGGCGAGACGATCTCGATACACGCTGAGCTTCTTGACGCAGTCTCGAGTCTTGATCCGCACTTTTTGCTCCGTCATCAAGTGCTGGACGATCACATCAGTCAGATGTTCGCGGTAGGCGTAGCGCTCCTGGTAGATCCCGTGGACGGTGCCGAAGACGAGGCAGTACATGGATAAAGTACCGTCTTCGCTTCCTACACCGACGAAATTCGTCTTGGGTCGAGCTTTGATCGCCCACACCCAGCTCTCTTGCTCGCAAATTCTATCGTTCGAAAAGTTAGAGAATATCTTACGTCGAGTGTTTAGTTTCTTTTCTTTACTTACGTGACGAGAAAGATGCCGTCTTTCGTATACAGTCCAGCCTTGCGGTTGCTGCCACCGACAAGCAGATATTTGCCTTTGCTGCAGAATCAAATAGTGTAAGTACGGGATAAACCCACAACAAGTTGGATAAAATCCGTACCTGAAGTACGTGATGCTGGTAGGGTTGAATGGCAATTTGCGACCTTTGCCCTGCATCACGCCACCGGGAGTGTAGAACGACAGGGTTCTATCCCAACATCCGACAGCTAAAATATCCGTGGAATCATCTTCATGTGCGGGGCTCCAAGCTAGAGCCCAAACTGGAGCGTTGGATCTTTCGATTAGTCTCTTTTCAGCCCCCTGCTTGTCTCTCAGCGTCACGTTGCCATTGAGCAGTCCCAGTGCCAGTAGTTGGCCGTCTTTGCTCCAACAAGCCGACAGGATTTTAGCCACCACTTTGTGTTTAGCCACGGATTTTTGCTCGGGGGCCCACAGACCAAAATCCGACGCGGTGCAGCTGGCGAGACACTGCGACTGCGGGTTGTAGGCCAATTTCTGGATACTGTCGTTGTGCGTGTACTTGAGGATCCCTTCGGCCTTGTCGGTCCAAATAATCACGATATTATCCGCTCCACCCGATGCGAACCGTTTGCCGTCGTGGGAATAATCCACGGAGTAAACGGTTCCTTTGTGGCCTTTTAGGGAATGCATCAATGTGCCATCCACCGCGTCGTACACCAGCACGCGAGTGCCCACCGCGGCCACAACTTGCGACCCGTCCGGTCGGAACGCCAAGTCTTGGACGACGAATTTCTCGCCATTGCGCTCTGGTACTTTATCGCTCCATGCCAACACACTACGCATCGTTCCTCCTTGCGTCTTAAGACAATGAAAAGTCGCGGATCCTGGATCTTGAAAAGCCGTTGACCACATAATTGCTAAAAGTTCTTCTTTTTAGTTTTTTTGCAAAGACCAAATTTACCAGTTTAGAATAGGTATACCGACCTAATTAGCGCTGTTTCGTGTCGAATCGACTGAGGCTGATGGCGAACGCTTGCAGCATGGACAGCGGGTACTGGAAGTCCATGTTGAAGCAGTCCTTGCCCACTTTCCCCAGCTGCAGGAGGACGTGTTCTTGCGGCAGTGAGACGGTGCCTTGGTCTTCATACACAAAATCAGGATAGGCCTTGCGGTACTGTTCGCGCATTTGCTCGTTCGTTGGCTCGGAGTGGACGAGCTGGAAGTTTTTGACCGATACGCACGTTGCACGACTACGGAAGTCCACGATACAGGAGGAGAGGGGGTCGTATTTTGTCTCTCGCTTGTGCAAGAAGACGAAGTTGGCGCCGTCCATGACGTTTTGCCCACCCTGTAGCAAATAACCGGTTGTAATTAGGCTTGCATAAGTTGATACAGTACGGCCATCGACCACGTACTGCTGATGCGATGTTGCGGACATGCTCCTCCATCATCTGATCGCGAGAAATCGGACGCCATTCCAAATATCCTTGGCCGTTTTCTAGGATAGAAGGGATTACCACCTCCATTTTCCGAGGATATGGCTACAAACCGAAAAGAATTAGTATTTTTGTTTTCAGATAAAACCCCTTCAATTGTCAATCTCACCTTTTTCGAGTAATGGTACCGAATCACAGCGAGCTCAGCTCGGATACTTTGTCGGAGCTCGTCGTCCACCTCACAATCCGAGTCCAAGTCCTCAGGGTTATCTCCTTGGTCATACAGACTATACTCCATCATACTGGTGGACGATCTAAGCTTGCCAATGTACTGATGGCTTCGCATCATTCGCGATAGGAATAGGTCATCCCTAAAAACGACACCAGGAATAGGTTAACCCTTAACGAATTAGAGATTCTCCAGCAGAACTTACCTGTTCATGGAGATAACGTAGTGCGAGGTGATTCGACTCGTTGCCTTCTTCCTCGCGTACATGATGGGGCGTCCACTGGAGCTGTTCACTTCCAGCAACAACGTGTAAATCGGGGCGATTTTGTTCGGTCCGCTGTCGTTCCGTTCGATAAAACACTTGACGATCTGTCCACGTCCACATTCGAGAGGCCTCTTGACGAACTCCAGTAAGTGATCCGGGATATAAGGCACGTTCTTGGGGTTAAAGAACTGGGCTTGGATCTTCTTGGGCTCGTCCTGCTTGCTGCGTCGCTTCTCCTTGCGCTTCTCACGTGATCTCTCCCGGTCCCGATCGCGCTCTCGGTCTCTGCTCTCCCTATTCTCGCGACTGCTTGGTTCCTTTGTGCCTTCGTCTCCGTTCGAGCTGATCCTATCCCTCTTTTCGAACGAGGACGAGCGTGAATCATCGCGATCCTCGTGCTCGCTGCCCATACTTTCTTCACCTCGGGAGTCACGCTTCATCTTGCGTAACTCGTCGTAAATATCTTCATGAGTCGCGTTCCTGCGTAGAACTTCTTCTCCTTCCTTCTCTTCATTGTTCTCCTTCTGTTCGCTCCTTGGATCAGTAGAAGGGCGACTAATACTTGGCTTGGGAGGTCCGTGCTTGCTTTCAATGACAATTTCAGGGTCATCTTCGTGCTCTTTTTTCTCCTCTTTTTCAGCTTTTTCCTTGGCTTCAGGTTTATTTTCCTCTAAGAAGGGGATCTCCTCCACGTCGTCAAAAGAGTCTTCAAGGTTCGGAATGGGGTGAGGAAGCTTCGACTGTCCGCTTGTTTCCGATTTCGCCTCCGCTTCGGTGCTTTTGGCTTCTCTTTTCTTTACGATGATCACTTCTTCTTCAGGGACGTTCAGTCTCGATTGGCCGCTGAATTGCGCCGCTTTACCCATTTTAGTAGTGAAAACCCCAGGATTCTCCTTCTCAGTTAAACTCGCACGTCGAGAAGTGTCTGATTCGTCTTCAGATCCTCGACCGCGAGCTGATAACGCGGCTGTAGTATCATTCAGGACTTCCATAGTACTTTTCATCACCAGTGGAGGGTTTACAACAGGTGCAGGCTCCATAGGAGCTTTAACTGGGGCTGTTGCTGGAGGGCGTGCGGGTTTCGGAGGTTTACCGGCTGGAACAGCATTAGTTTTCGCAGGCGGAGTTGCCATTGAAGGAGAATCATCTCCTAGAATGTCAACTGGGGCGACTCGAGGTGTACTCTTTGCCTCTGACGGACCTCTTGCTGTAGTTGGGGGTGAACGTTTAGCTTCTGGTTTTGGTTTAGGAGGTCCAGGCGCAGGTTTCGCTTCCCCTTTGGTTTCATCTTCACGTGGGGTTACCGGGGGTTTAGCAGCAGCTTTGGGAGGTGGAGCTCCCGTTGAAGGAGGTTTAGCTAGAGGAGCCATTGAAGGCGGTGCCATTGACGGAGGAGTTGAAGATGGAGGTCCCATTGCTTTCGCTTGTCCACCCGGAGGAGGCCCAGCTTTGGCTTGAGCTCCATTTGGGGGTGGACCACCTGAAGGAGGACGAGCAGCCCCTCGGATTTTCGCTACGGATGAACTTGGAGCTCCTGTACCTGGCGGTGGTCCATTAGGCGGTGGTAAAGCCGATTTAGACCGGAATGCCGCAGCTGCGGAGCCCCCTGCCTTTGGAGGAGGGTTAGCTGGAGGCGGTAGAGCTTTCTTCTTAGCGGTAGGATCAGCACTAGGTCCACCCTGTCCATGGTTGTTTTAGTCTTTTTGCAGTACTTTAGTGCATAGTGTAAATCTGCACCTTAGCGTCTGCACTCGTCGATGGTGGTGCCATTTTGGGTGGTGCTTTCCTGACGCGAGGCCTACAAGGTACGAAACTTCGTGAGAAACTAGTAGATACACGTACATTCCGATAGCTTCTTACGTTGAGGAGGCCTCGCCGCCCGCATCCTTGCTCTCATCAGATCCCTTTTCGTCGGCCATAACCTGCTCGCTGCTCTGCTCTCAACTCCACCGGCTTGCAACAATGGGGCACGCCCTCACACAACTCGTAACGGACCGAAACTACTTTTAGGCCTATTTCTAGGTACACATTGGCGATTGACTATTTGCCTAACCTAGATTCTTGAAAAAAACATCCCGGAACATATCTTACGACACCACTTCAACGAAGACAAGAGCTCTGGAATTTGGAAATGCATTTAGCACATGACCTGAGCAGCTTTGGTCAGCTACAGGCGTCAAAGTCAAGCAAAGCCTTGAGCTGAGCCTGTTGAAGCTGTGCTATCGTAGAGTGGAGGGATAAATGTAGTGTCCTTGATCTGTTCCAGAATCGTGTCAAATTCCTACTGTAAATTTCCTGTTTTGGCTTGAGGAGGTTAATTGAGTGCTGAGCCAAGACTAAAAAGTGAGCCACAAGCAACATCCACGTTGACGATCTGCTCTCAATATTCTATCATTGATTAGAAATACAAAAGCTGTAGAACAAGGAGGCGTAAAAGGCAAGAAACAGAGTGGTCTTATCGTTTTGTACTAGAGAAAGTAAAGACACTGAACGTTTGAGATCAGTTTTACGCCGCACCAGAAGACGTCGTCGTCGTCGTCGTCGTAGCCGCAGCCGTAGCCGTCGAGGAGCTCTTGTCGAAAAAGAGCTTGTACGCACCGTAGATGGCCAACGCGCCGACTTGGACGCCAAGCGTAATCTTGGCGATCTTCTTAAGACGGGGCCAGGACTTGGGGTTCTTCTTGGCCGTTTCAGCGAGCAACGCCGATATTTTGGCCACCGATTCGTCGCTGAGCTTGGCTCCTTCCTTGGCTCCAGCGGCCAGCGTGATGGCCCTTTTGATCGCAGCGTCGTCTCCGTTGGCGACCTTGGCCATGTTGAAAGCCTTTGTCAAGGTTGAGCTCTCCCCGGTCTTCGAGATGAAGCCTCCTGCAATTTTAGCAACGTTGTCTTTGTTGACACCAGCCTCCGAGCGAAGTCGCCGAACCTCGTTGTTGCTCAGAAGTGCAACATTCTCGGCGTTGGCGATGGAAGTGCAGGCGACAAAAGTGGCCACGAGAAGAGCGAGAAAGAGGCTGAAACGCATTGAGCCTTGGGGTGGGAGGTTTCTGAGTGCCAGACAACGAGTAGAATCGATAATGAGCTCGCAAGATTGTTGTAATAAGCTCAGGAGTTCCAGGAAAACAGGTTAGAAGAAGATCAAAGCCAGTCTGCCTATCCGACTAGCTTTCCTGGGCGTAATGGCCCACAACATGCTTACATTTACTCTGTCTACATGTATTACCATGAACCTGGGGACAAACTCAAAATGTCAACATCCAGTACAGTGTATTACGTTTCAAAGCTTGACGGAGAAAATTAATAATCAATTAGAAAATAGTCAAACTTTGAAACGTAATACTGGATGTTGACATTTTACAGTAAATTTTATTGTACATGTACCGATTTATTGAAGTACCAAAATATTCTCCGCCGGCCATTCATCTCAGGGTACATGTATGCAGCCATGAATACACACGGCGCACTATTGCGTATTCTTTGCTCTCAGGCGTCAATCAACCCTAAAAAAATGCGGTCGATGCCTGACTTGATCGTTCCTGGTTCAGGTCCCATCCTCTCTCACGACTGAGGCGAATGAGCTCTTGACCTGCGGTCAAGATTTCAATCGTGAAATAGCCTCGGATCGTTTCTCCAGATAAACTAAAAAAGTATTTTCTTCTTCTTTGAAAATTCTATTCTCTTTTCAAAATTTAAAAAAAGACTAGAAAAGAGTATATATTTTTCACTTTACTCTAATCTCCTCTTCTTTATGGTCGAATCATCTTCCCCCAGCTTTATCTTTTTCCATGCCGTTTTTGCTCTGTTCCTTAGTTCCGCAGGAGCGTCTTCGACAAACATATAGAGGCTCTCCAAAGCTGCAACTCCCCCCTTCGCCGCAATCTCTTTCCGGTTTGCCTCACAATTCATCCCTAATTGTCCCAAAGCCACCGCCGCTTCGATCTTTTGAGCATCCGTCCCTGTTTTAAGTAGAGTCACAAGAGGAGAGATAGCTCCATCCGCTGCGATCACAGCTCTACTCGTCGCCGTGCTAGCCAGTCTCCCCAATACTTTGGTCGAAAGCTTCTTCTGTGTCTCCGTTCCTGACTGTATCAGTGAAATCAAACTCGGTACGATTCCTTCGTCAACAAATTGCTTCGCGCTGGATCTGCTGTGCTTCGTAAGCCCTTCCAAAGCGGTCAGAACTTGTTCAATCTCATCACTTGTTCCGGTCTTTAGATTTTCAGCCAATAGTGGAATCGCTCCTTCGTCTCGGATCGTCTTGCTGTTCTCTTTACTGGAGACGCTAATGCAGCTCAAAGTCGCAGCTGCTAACGATCTCTGAGCTGAAGTTCCTGTTCGAAGAAGACCCACGAGCACTGGAATAACCCCTTCCTTGGCGATTATTGAACTATTCCGTTTGCAAGTTTTCGCAAGTTTTGCCAATACGCGAACAGAAATTTCTTTTTGAGCTTCCGTTCCCCCGACAAGTGTCAAAAGGGGTAAAATCGCCCCTTCACGGACGATTGAAGCGCTGCCCACGTCGATTTCAGCCAGGAACAGTAAAGCAATAGCAGCTTTCTCCTTCTGGGCGTCCGTTCCGAGTCGTAAAAGCTGGATAAAATCCGGAATCACTCCTTCATTCGCAATGGCAAAACAGTTCAGTCCGTTCTTAGCCAAACCACCTAAGGCAGTGGCTGCGTACAAGGTCTGAAGCGAATTCCCACTTCGAAGAAGACCTACCAACGGCGGAATTGCTCCCGCAGAAGCTATTGCCACCAAATTGGCATCGATATCCCCTGAAATCCGCGATAGAGCGTACGCTCCAAAGGTTTTCTGCATGGTCGTCCCACCTTCTAGGAGTTTTACCAAGTGAGCAACAGCTTCCCCTCTGGCGATTATCGTAGTGCACGTATCATTTCCATCACAAAGGCGGCCCAGTGTAAAGGCAGCGAGTCCTTTTTGGTCCTCCGTTCCGGACTGCAAATGTTCTAACAAAGGTGGCACTGCTCCTTCGCACGAGACGCACGTTCTGGCCTCACTGTTGTCCGCCAGATTCCCCAGAGCGTTCATAGCCCAAAGTGTCAGTGTATGGTGACTGGATCGGACCAAATCGACCAAAGGAGACACAAAGTCAAGAGAACCTCGAAATTGTCTGCCGTAAACTTCAGTGATGCACGCACAATACACGACTGCCTTCAGTTTCTCATGGTCCGTGCCGTGAAGTAACGCGTTAATTAGCGAAGCGCGTTCAGGAACCGGTGGGCTAGGAATTACGTCTTCCGATTGAGAAGAGTCCAGCCTAGAGATCCAAGATACACAACTTTTGGCACAAAATTGGATAAAATCTGTGGTGCCTTCCTTCGCCTTTTCGATCAACAAAGACACACCGTTCGCCTCCTGAATGAGCTGGCGAAGATCGTCCTTCAGACACGCTTGGAGCAGAAGCAACAGGCTCTTTTCCTGCTCTGAGACTTCCCCATCGTGAAGTTGACGTAGCAGGCCAGGTACATTAGTGGTAGAAGACAACGGTTCCGAGCTGCCAGAGGCTTGGGGTTCACATGGGGAGTTGTTCGGCGGGTCTTCAGGATTTTCAGCTGATTCCTTATCCGTAAATTCTTTCAGTTTTTCGATCACGTGTTTGAGCGTAACACGTTTTCTTGGATCGAAGCAGGTCATCGAGATCACGAGTTTCCATTCACTATCGCTCATTTCCTCTGGCTGAGCAGGAATCTCTCCTCTTCGGATATTATCCCGGACACCATCATCACCTAGAAAATCGAATGGGATTTCTCCAGTAGCAGCTTCAATCATACACATAGCGAACGAGAATACGTCCGAAGCCTCGCTCGGTCGCTGTTTTAAACACTCAGGGGCGCTCCATCGCAAATTTGGGCCACTTGACACTGTTTTAGACAGCAAAGGGGTAGATCGCATGGCTTTGAGACCAAAATCCGAGAGCTTCGCCTGTCCGTCATCACCCACAAGAATATTGTTAAGCTTCAGATTGCCATGTATCACACCTTTCTGATGGATGTAGCCAAGTCCAAGAGCTGCCTGATGCAACAGCCTCCACTTTGCCGTCTTGTTCTCTTCCGACCGGGATAGGAACAAGCCAAGATCTCCATTTGTTGCATCTTCACAAACAATAAATGACGGTAAACTAACATGTGAGGCCCCAAACATCTTGATAATATTCGGATGATCCAGTTGGTACAGCACATCGAGTTCCTTTTCCATCTGAACCAATGCTCGTTCGTTCACAACCAACTCGTCCAGATGGATACACTTGACCACAACGTTCGTATCTCCTTGCCACAGCCCACGGTGGACGAATCCAAAAGTCCCGCGAGCGAAAGGTTTCGGTTCGAATTCGACTTCATATCTCGGAACAAACCACGGCGGTAAATTATGTGGAAATCTGGATGAGGCAGCGATCATTTCCACCATTGGGCGTATCCACTCCACTGGCGCATCGTCATTTCTCTCTCTCCATGGCTCAAGTTCGTATCTCAAGATACATGTGGCTTCCAGTTGAGCTCTTGAACTTTGAAGATCTCGAAAAATCAACTTTTGGTGCTGAAGAGTAACATCGAAAATTGCCTTCTGAAGACGAATGTCATTGTCGAAAGTGTCTTTCCAGTCGGGATTATCGATACCCAGTTTTTGATACATTTTGGTAGTCTTCTCATTGATCATTTCCAGTTCCTTCGTCCTTTTCGTATTTTCTGCAACACGAAAAACAAATTCGTGTCCATGATACGTTTCCAAATATCCGAGAAATGTGCTGACGACATCCACATATTGGCGGAGGAGCTCCTTGTTCGGGGGACGGGCTCGAAGCTCGTCAAGAAGGTCGGTTAGCCGAGAGGAGAGGCGGTCACAGGCAGCTTGCGACTCCTCCATCTCGGAACTCAGTTCCCGAATTCTGGAAAGGGCCTTTTCGATGGAGCCCGCCCCAGGAACGACCAAGCCCCAAAGGAGACTCATATATATGTAGTCCTCGTCAAGGGGGATCACTCGTTGTGATAGTATACATACCAATACCGGTATAACCAATTATAGTACTTAGGTGAGAACTCCAAAGTTTACTTTTTCTGAGATACCGGTAGGATATACTGTACAGTACCAGCCCAAACCGGATTAATTCCGTGGTCCGGTACATACCGATATGTACCGATATGCATCGGTGCCAACTCAGGGGTTAATGCGTGTGGTCCGGTACACACCGGTATGTATCGATATGTATCGACATCCGTAAGTTACGGCCCATAACCCAGTTCGGACCACTACGTGTAGTTTCAGTGCTGTACACGTTTTTCAATACTACTATGTACATGTATAGTAGTATAACGGTACTCCTCCGTGGCTCCGTCGAGATTTTTTCCCCCTATCTCAGCCTTCGCTGAGCCCTAGTTTTGCATCTAAAAAAAAGAAAATGTGTTTTCTCTTTTTTTTTACCTGGTAGTAAAATCTGCAGTATTTACTTAATGAACGTCACTGCTTTTAGATAGTACGCGTAGAATTGGTAGTTTGCTGCTTCTTTCAGTGCATTTTTCCCCAAACCATCCAGCCCCAAGGCAAACTTGACATACCACTCGGGTCTTTTGTTGCGCGTCCAGATAAACGTCTTCTCTTGCAGCTCGTGTACAGTAGCGTCCTTGCTGGTCAATCTCGGTAATTTATCCATAGCGATGCCATTCTCCCTCAAACCAATGATGTGGTCGTCTATCACGTTGACGTATTTCTCGTAGGCTTTGTAGGTGTTGGACGTCCTGAGTATACTCTCAGGCACTCGATACACCTCATACTTCTTCCAGACGTCAAACGTAGTCACGCCACGTTTCACCCAGCCCTCCTCTTGATATTGGATCCCTTTGGCGTGATATTTCTCCAAAAACCGGTAATTTGGGTGGTTTTTCAGCACTTGTCCCTGCAGATCCCCCAAACCCAGCTTCACTGCTACATCATCAATGGGATCGCCTGCCGTAGCCCAAGCTTTCAGCCTGTTCTTCACAAAGTACTTGTAGTACGGGTAGTTCGGGTGCGTCAGAAGTTCCGTTGCAGTCAACTTGTCCAAGTCCAGCTTCGCCATCACAGTACCCACAGAAAGGTCCTTCTCGATCCAAACTCGCAATTGGCTAATCAAGAAATCGTCGTAGTACTGGTAGTTTACCGCCTGTTTTCTCGCAGCCGCTGCCAACGTGTTGAGGTTTAGCATCTTCGCCACATCGCCCACCTCGACGTTATTCTTTGACCAGAACGGCACTCTGGCCTTCAGGTAGTTGTCGTAGTACTTGAAATTCGGATCCGCTTTAAACCAAGCACCCTGGAGCCCTTTCATCCCCAGGTTTTCAATCACTTCATTGGGGGTGAGCTCCTTCTTGGCCCAAATCGGCAGTTGGGAAGTCACGAAGTCGTCGTAGTACTTATAGTTCTGAGTTCCTTTGAGCGCTGCTTCGGCTAAGTCCGTCAGTCCAAGTTCTTTCTGGACGAACTTCACGGACTTCCCATTGTTCGACCACACTTGAAGCTTCGCCTTTATGGGCAACGCTGGCGAGATCTTCTCGCTGAACGTGTTGGCAGCTTTCGTCATGGATCGAGTGAGTTTCTTCAGTGTTTTGGAAGATGTGAGCTTCTCAATCGCCTTTGTCTCTCCTGCCCTCTCCCCCGCGTTGTCATTGGAGTCCTCGACGTCCTTGAACGAGTAATTGACTGCGTTGCCTCGCAAAGACCTGGTAGCGGTTGAAACTACGTGCGAGCTGTTGCCTTGTTCGGTCGAGACAACGAAAGAGACCGCCGCAATGAGCAGGACGCGGTACCACCGCATCTTTTTCGGAAGTGAGGAGTCTCATCCTGTTCAACCAGTCAAATGCGTGAGTGGGCGACAACGCGGGCAAAGCTTCGGATCGTGCAAAGCTCTCGTGTTATCCTCTCTTGCTGCCTGCTGGTCAGAAGTTCTCATACCACAACCATACACATATCACGAGGCTTTGCGGAGTTGCTGGTTGGCAACTAGCAAGCACTCACTCTGTCTACTGGCTGCACACTGTACGGTACAGTGTTGTAAACATTTGGATCTGCTAAACGAGGAATTTCCTAGTGTTTCCTCATCTAATGACTGAGCGGTTGGCTGTACTGTACGGTCATTGCGAAGCGGTTACTGTTGTCCAAGTTGCTAAAACAAACTAAAAAAGTGCAATTATCAAACGGAGCGTGTTAGTCCGTATGTCCGATTGGGAACGTGCTTCCTGCCGCGTTTACGCTAAACACCGTAAGCATTGGATGTCACGGGACCTCGTAAGTTCCCTGCCAGGTATGACAAAGCCTAAGAAGTGACTTCGCAATTACAAGCTTTCGGGAAATATTTGAAAATGTCGCTAGCCTGGATATATTTCAGCCGCATAATGCAATTTTGCCGTTGTTGATCTTGAAAGAAGCCCGTATGGGCCATATAAGCCAAGAAGCCGTACGGTATGGCTTCTTTCGAGATCACGATACTGTACGGGTCGTATCACGAAGTGCATGTACATGCACCGTAGACAGTGTACTGTCAGTACACTGTACGGTAATTAGTCTATGTGCGAAAATAGTCTTGAGTTCAAAAGTAGTCTACGTCAGACTACTTATTGTCAAAGCACATTTCTGTAAATCAAAAATACTGTAGTGGAGTTCAAAATTAGTCTCACTTGTGTCGTGCGGGCATCAGTCCATTATTGCTCAGCAATACCCGCATCTTTAAAGGGGTTAAGACATCATCAAGAAGCACCAGGCCCATTTTGAAGGCGAGCCTGTCGACACAGGAAACTCGTAGGGTGTGACAAGATGTGCATTTGATAGCACAGATATAATATTGGACCGAGATGTAGCTCACTCTCATTTGGCGCAGTCGTTTGCGCTCAGAGTCTCCAAACCGGGTTCCAACGGTTCGCGTCCCGCAATTTGTCTCCTTCTTTGTGACCATTTGAAATTCATAAATAGTCTTAGCAAATAAATAGTCTGTG
>LGSM01000295.1:0-39491 GCA_001314345.1 Phytophthora multivora
GTCCGCCGGAATTCACGACGTGAACTACGTGAACCGCCTCATGGCCAGCAATGGTTCTGACGTTTGTCTAGATTGGTGGAAGTTGCGCAACGGTGCGGGCGTGACGAGCGTTAAACAGGGAAACTGCCGTGGTTCTTGTGGCTGTTCTCGCTGCTGGAGTCCCTGGCTGCCACGCTGTCGAGTCACAAGCTTCAGATCGGACGTCGTTCCCGATCCAATCGTGGACGGAACTTGATACACTGTGTCCCCACCGCGCTGGCACCGCACTCGCGGCGACCACGAGCTTTTTCTCCTCGCGACCGACGTGAACGCGCAAACAGCGGCGCTGCTAGAGACGGGGGCTTGTCTCCAAGCAGAACCGTGTTTCTGCGGCTGCACTTTCGCTGATCGGCCGTTGTGCGTAGATATTGGTCCCCAACACGCTTGCTCGGGTCTGTCTCACACGGCAAAGTCGAAGGTGGATCCGTACGGCCGACGTTTTCGCTGCAATTTCCACGTTGCCCGACACGGCCGTCGATCAGCTCACTTTTCGATCGGACTCGCCCCCGCCACGATGATCTCCACCCTCCGCAGCGCCGTCTTCCACCGGAACCAGCTGACCGCCGCCCGTGCCGCCATCTCGTACGTCACGTCCGAGCGACCGTCGACGGCTATTACGAAGCTAACCAACAAACGGCTAGCGAGCTCTTCGGCTGTCGAAGCTGTAGAGGCCCACGACGACGACGTCGAGGACTATGCCAAGGTGCGTTGCTACGGTGGTCTATAGGATTCATGTAAACCATGACTAACGTGACTTGTTCGATGCCGGATGCAGTCACAACTAGGGTTCGCCGTCATGCGAACACCCATTGCCAACAAGGGCCAAGCGTTCACGAAGGAGCAACGTGCAGCGTTCAAGCTCCGCGGTCTCCTGCCCGTGGCCGTCACTTCCATTGAGCTCGAGACGGAGCGCGCGATGATGCAATTGCGTCGCAAGAGCACGCCCCTGGAGAAGTACATTTTTCTACAGAACATGCAGGACACCAACGAGGACGTGTACTACCGCATGCTCATGGAGAACACTGTCGAACTGCTTCCGATTGTCTACACGCCCACAGTCGGCCAAGCATGCCAGGAGTTTAGCCACATCTACCGCCAGACCCCGCGGGGCCTGTACATTTCCATCAACGACATCGGCCACGTCGCTGAGATCCTCGACAACTGGCCGGAGAAGGACATCCGCGCCATTTGCTTCACGGACGGTGAGCGTATCCTCGGCCTGGGCGACCAGGGCGCCAACGGCATGGGCATCCCAGTCGGCAAGCTGTCGCTGTACACGGCCTGCGCTGGCGTGCCGCCCCAGATGTGCCTGCCGGTCGTGCTGGACTGCGGCACCAACAACGAGGAGTACCTGGCCGACCCCTTCTACATTGGTCTGCGCCAGAAGCGCGTGCGTGGCGAGCTGTTCGAGCAGCTCGTGGAGGAGTTCATGAACGCCGCCAAGACCAAGTACGGCGACAAGGTGCTGCTGCAGTTCGAGGACTTCGGCAACTCGACCGCCTTCCCCTTGCTGCGCAAGTACCAACACACGCACTGCACGTTCAACGACGACATCCAGGGCACGGCCTCGGTGGTGCTTGCTGGTCTGTTGGCCGCCGTCCCGCTCTCGGGAAAATCGATCTCGGAGCAGAAGTTCGTCTTCCTGGGTGCTGGTACGGCGGGCACGGGCATTGCCGACCTGATCGCACTGGCCATCTCTCGTGAGACCAGCAAGACCGTGGAAGAGTCTCGTAAGCAGATTTGGCTGGTGGACTCCCGTGGGCTGGTTGTGGAGTCTCGTAAGGAGTCTCTACAGTCGCACAAGCTCCCGTATGCGCACGATGCTCCTGAATGCGCCAACCTTCTGGAGACTCTGGACCGCATCAAACCCACCGCTTTGATCGGCGTGTGCACCATCGCCAAGGCCTTCAACGAGGAAATCTGCCGGAAGATGAGCGAGCTGAACGAGCGTCCGATCATCTTCGCTCTTAGCAACCCCACGTCCAAGGCCGAGTGTACAGCTGAGGAGGCCTACACGTTCACGGAGGGCAAGTGCATCTTCGCGAGTGGTAGCCCCTTCAACCCCGTGGAAATCAATGGTAAACTCTGCGTACCGGGCCAAGGCAACAACTCGTACATTTTCCCTGGCGTTGGTCTGGGTGTCGTCGCAGCCGGCCTGACCCATGTGAACGACGAAATCATGATCATTGCTGCCAAGACGCTCGCGAGCCTCACCACCTCCGCCGACCTCGAGACTGGCTGTGTCTACCCGCCGCTGTCCAACATCCGGGAAGTGTCACTCAAGATCGCCGAGGCTGTTGCTGAATACGTACGTTCAAGCGATGCTGCTGTCTCGGTATCATGGCAAGAAAACTAACATTGTGTGCTTTGACTATAGGGCTACGAACAAGGCTTTGCTACCGTTCCGAAACCGGAGAATCTGACTCAATATCTGCGTGACTTCATGTACAACCCGTGAGCACAGTGGTAGCGTCGTAATCTGTCGTGGGGGAAGGTACTGCTTGGTCAAGCGGTATATTGTAAACTGAAAAATGAACTTTGACTTGGTTGACAGCTCTTTGTCATAGTAACAATAACAGATGGACAGCAGTTTATCACTTTCTCGTTATCGTAGTACCTACTATTATCCTTTCATTGCCCCACCTTCTGAGCTTGCGTATTCAAGAAGAAAGGAGGCACTTGACAGAGAGTTGCAAAGCGCGTCGCCACAGTCTTCAAGTCTTCGAGCTCTGAATTCTGACGCAAGCGAGCCATAGCAGCTCGAGCTGAGGCATCGTAGGTTTCTCTTGACAGCTCTTTGACAGCATTCAGTTGAGCATTAACACTTGTATCGGTAGCCTCCACCGCCTCCTCAGTGGGCTCTGCAAGATCTGAGGACGATTCGGCAGTCTCCTTTTGTCGAGCCGTCAAACATCGAAGCTTCCGCGTCGTCAGTTCCTCACGTGCGTTCTGAGCAACCACAAGAAGAAACGCAACCGCCTTTCGACGCGACACAATATGAGCCTTTGCTCGTGCAGCAATATCGCGTAAAGACTTCATGCAGTGTTGCTGTCTTCTAGCGAGGACTCGAGCCTTTTCAGCCGTTAGCACCCACTCTTCACGCGCTCGATGCTTCCTGGCGCGCGTGCGAGGTGTGAAAATGTCCTCTTCACTGGCGCGTAAGTTGGGTGTGCTCCCTTCCGAGTTACTCCCCAACGACTGCGTGTGCAATGCAGCAGATTCGTCGTCATCAGCGCTTCGATCGGAAGTCCTAGATGACGTCATGCGAAGGCCTTCAACGGCTCGTTCACTCCCCAAGCGCAACCACTCGGACACATTCTGGTGTGAAACGTTGGCCATGTCATGCCGAATGAGATCGTCGATCTTGAGTTTTACTTGAACGACTTCGCCCGAGCTTAGAAGTGCCGCTGCGACTTGGTACTGCTCTTTGTAGGCGTTCAGAAAGCCTTGATACTGCAGATACTCCTGGTTTCCATGAGATACCCAGTCGTCTGGGGGGATTCCGAGAACCAGTTGGTCGTTATTGCTCAAATAATCGACGCCAGCGATAACGTGAAGGAGGTTGAGGAAACTTTCTCTATGAACCAGACCCCTCTTCTGAGGATCTAGCTGCCCCAGAACTTCCAGCAGGTTGATGCGAGCTTCCTGGCATCGCCTTACCAGTATCTCCAGCAGATTTCGTGACGGCAAAGAACCTTCTGTCAGTGTTGCAACGGTGGCTGTGTCCGGTTTAGGTGGAGACTCGACTTTAACTGGGCCGTCACGAAAACCAGGTTCATCCCGGTCACTGTAAAGAGGCAGAGGCTGTTCTCTTTTTGGGGCTTTCTTCCTGCGAGGAGCTGGAGGTTGATCGACTGCAATTGAAGGAGCTGTCGGTTCTCGAGGCGTTATCATGTAAACTCGTGGGGTAACAACCTTCACTGATGAGCGACGGGCTTTTGCGAAGGCAATGGCGGCTTTTGTGGCCGCTTCTTGTTGTTGATAGGTGCCTATGGCTTGCTCAAGCGCTTTCAAGCCATCTGCAGCTTGGGGATACTCGTCCAGAATCGACTCGAACCGCATTCGAGCTTCGTCAAACCCGCCAGCTACAGTCAAGACACTCCCAAGTTTATAGATCGCGTAAGGATCGCTGGGATTCAGCTCTAATGCGATGCGAAAGCTCTCGATACTTGACGCGAGATCCTCCGCTGCTTCGTACGCACACGCCAGGTTGATTTGGAGCCTGAACTTCACCTCGTCGCTGGCCTCAGAAGACAATGCCAGTTGATACAACTCGATAGCACGTTGCAGTTCTCCTTTTGAGTGCAAGCGCACTGCAGCTTTCGTGACCATTTTCAGCTTCTGGGTCGGTTCGAGACTGGCGTGGTTCTGCGGCAATGACCGCCACCACCACTCGAAGCCGCTGACCGAATTGATGCACTCGGGATTCCACGAGTATTTCTCGGACACGGCAACGCGCGATTTCGTGGGACTGGGAGCGCTTGGGCTTTGAGGGGGCGAACCGATAAGGGGGTCAAGAGTCCGATTGGCTTCGATGTCGATCCGAGACGGTGGGGCGTTAGGAGTGTTGCAACGGTATTGACGTTGTCCTTCGACAGCAGCAAGTTTCGGCATACTGAAAATCTGCGCTCGTCTGCTCTGCTCAACGGGGGAAGTCGGTGGACGGGTCAAAGGCAGTTTCATACTGGGGCAGTACGGGGACGGTGCTTCCTGGTACAGTCTGGAGATCGTCGTCGTCGGTGAAAACAGTGGTCGATGTGGACTGTGGCCTCTCTGACCACTTGCCAAAAGCGGAAGAGCAGTGCCGCTAGTTGACGCCCTCATTGGCGATGTATTGATTCGGCTGCGGTCGTCCTCATACGACTGGTCCAAGGCAATCGGCGGCGGTATCGGCATTTCGTTCGAAAAGCACTCGAGTAATCTCGCGGCCAGTTCACACAGCGTCGAGTTGTCTTGGTGCCGCTTCTGCAGCGAGAAGACGAACATATTGGGCTGCCAGAACTGTCCCTGGGCGGCGACTTTACAAGCGTTTACTACAGTGGAGCTGTCTTCCTCAGCGAGCAGAACCAGCAGCCGTAAGCATGGGATCTACGACAACAATAAAACAACAAAAACAGCTTTTGTCACATTCGAGTCGGCAACAGTAGATGCTACCGAGACGCACTCGTTTCTGGGTCTCTGTGAAGTCCGTTAGGAATCGGAAGATGCAGCTAGCAAAACCTGCCACAAACGTTCAGTGGTGAACCGAACCAGAGCAATAGGGACAGAGCGACATATCGTACCTGACCGAAGCGCGTGGGCTCGAATCGACGCACACTGCAGCAATTCCCAGGCCTCAGCCAGAAAATCCTCCTATTATTTCAGCATAATTGCTAAGCTTTCGTACAGTCCAGTAGGAATTTCCAATAACTATTGCGATACCAGATTATTGTGCGGACATCGGTCTATTGAGGCGGCGAACAGGAGGGCGGCCATGGGGTCCACGAAGCTCGTAGAGAACGGAGACTCCGAGTGGGGGAACGGAGACGTGCGCAGGCGCTCCATAACTGTCTCTCGGTGCTTTTTAATGAGCTTCTGGGCCTGGGGAGACGCTGCCGGAGTGATCATGCGGCTCTTCTGGAAGTGGGCGTTCATCCAGAGACTGTTACGCTCGAGCAACGCCGGCTCCACGCAGAAACTCGGGTGCAGCCGCGCGTAGCGGCTCAGCCACCGGTGGTTCACGGCCACCAGCGCGTCGTAGGCGCCATCCCCCTCGACGTCCGCGTCCGGCAGCTCCAGCTCCATCAGCGCGTCCATCGGCTCCTCCCGATTGTAACAGCTCACTTCAACTTCCCAATAGTGTAGGCGAGCTAAAAATAAATTGATGGGTTTGTTTTCGCGATCTGCATACGGAATATGACATTGGTGTGGTATCTTGCTGAGCGCGATGATAAATCTTTGATGCCAATTGAAGTGTTGCCGCACCGAAAAGCTTATGATAGATGTTACCAAGGTAAACGGTGTGGGTGATAATTGACAAGCTATACATACTGTACGGCATTCGTCTCAATCGAGGCGTCAGGCAACTTTGTCAAATTTGAAGACCAGCGCCTTACAAAACTCCGTGTCCCGACAAAAGCACACACTTCTGAGTCGTTTTTCTGTTTCCCTTCTAAAGTTATAGTGATCTGCATACAAACGTACTTCTAAGATAGTTTCTTTTTCGGGATTGTACCGTCGTGAATCTATTTATAGCACGGCAGAAACGGGGATCGATTCAGTCCGTCAAAAGGCCAAAGCAGCTAAGCTGGACGACAATCACTCTGGCATGGAGACGGCGGAGCAGGGGCGCGACCTGCTGCTCGACGCGCTCTCGAACGGCGCCAACGCCAGCAGCCACGGCAACGGCAACGGCAACGGCAATAGCAACATGGACGACCTTCTCGTGGACTCGTCCTCCGCCTCCACGCCCGCCGCCATCACCCACGAGGTGCACTGGGAGGGCTACGTACGCAAGAAAGGAGACTGGCTGCCTCGGTGGGAGGAGCGCTACCTCATCCTGGACGGAGCCACACTCACGTACTACAACTCGAAGGAAGAGGCTCGCAGTGCGCGCAACTTACGCGGCCGCATGATCATCAGCAAAGTGCGGCCGGAGAACTACGGCAAGGCGCACGGCTTCCTCCTGGAGACGCAGGGCCACAAGCACTTCCATCTGTGCTGCTCCACAGAGCTGGAGAAGGATATGTGGGTGGAGATGATGCAGGCGGCCATTGAAGAGGGAGTTCGCCACGGACACAACAGTATCTCGGCCGAGGGGATGGAGGTGTTGCAGATGCAGACGTCTCCCACACAGGTGGATCTCCGAGGTTTCTACTTCGCCTTCCGCCAGCTGCTCATCTCGCACTCGTCGTCGCCCCAGTTCTTCCCCAAGCTCTCTCGTGACGTCGTGCTGACGTCCAATTACGCTCCGACGGTGCCGTTCTGGGGAGAGTATCACGGTCTTGACGGCGTGCTGCACTTCTTCTCCATCCTGTACGAGACTGTGGAGATCACTGCCTTCTTTGTCACTGATATCGCCCAAGCCAAGGAGGGATGCACCGCTGTGGTAGCAGGACGAGAGACCATGAAGAACAGGGACAACGGACGAAAGTTCACGCAACAATGGCAGCACACAATCGAGTTCGCGCCCGACGGACGCGTTAAGAGTCTCACTATCTCAGCTGACCCCATCGCGGCGTCGGCCGTGTTTGGCTGCAGTGCCACATCGAGTCTGTCACTGCCCATGGCGGCGGTGGTGGGCAACACTGTCCACGACAACCCGGCAGGAAAGCTCCACGTTGTCGTCTTCCGCGGTGAGCAGATCTCGGACCAGGGCTTCATAGACGATGATGAGCAGACCGACGGATCCGACGCGGACGACGAGAAGCGACCGTCAAACCATCGCGTGTTCCTGGGACTGCGTTTGGTGACGGACGGCAAGACCAACGTATACGCGCCAACCTCATCCACGAACTGCGTGGCTCGGACGCGCACCTGCGACCCGGATGAAGCACGGAATCCCAAGTGGAACTCCAAACATGAGATTCCGTTCGCTGGATCGTCACGAGGCAAGCCCTGCTTCATCCTGATTGAGGCATGGGAAGTAGTGGACAGTGAGGGCAATGGGGGGGCGTCGGAGCGTGTTCTTGGAGTGGCAAAGGTTAACCTTGCACCATTTCTCGCGTTGGCCAGTACGTCGCGGACAGTCCGGGAAAGTGTTATTCATTCTGACATCGCCCGTGGTGCCGTGCCGCAGTGGTACACGCTACTGTCTGCGAACGAGACGAAGTTTACATGTGGACGAGTACAGCTCAGCATCAGTTTCGAAGCCTCAATGGCCTCGTTCGCCGCAATGTCTCGTGCGACTGCCTCACGAACCGGTATTGATGAGAATTCTCCCAGCTTGGATCCGAATGCCCCAACGCCACAGGTTCGTCCATCCGGGGCTGTGGTGCAGTCGATGAGTCACCGTGTTGCGTTGGCTCGCGGTTGCTCTTTCCGTGATACGAAGCGTGACAACCACCAGTTCCGAGTGGGGAACACGAACTTTGACGTGCCGAAGCGCTACCAGATGATCAAGGCAGTGGGGCAGGGTGCATACGGGTGCGTGATTGCTGCAAGTGACACGGAGACAGGCCAAGCTCTTGCTATCAAGAACATCCCGAACGCTTTCAATGACCTCATTGACGCGAAGCGCATTCTTCGCGAAATCCGACTCATGCGCCACCTGAACCACCCGAACTTGGTGAATTTGTTGGATTTGCTGCGCCCCCCGACTCTGCAAGAGTTCAATGACGTGTATATTGTGACGGATCTTATGGAGACCGACCTGCACCGTGTTATTCACTCGAACCAGTCGATCAGTGATGACCACGTCCAGTACTTCTTGTACCAGATGCTGGTGGCAATAAACTACGTGCATTCTGCTGAGGTGCTGCACCGCGACTTGAAGCCGTCCAACATTCTGGTGAACTCGGATTGCGACCTGAAGCTGTGCGATTTCGGTCTTGCTCGCGGTATCCAAGGCATGGACTCGGGCCTCACAGAGTACGTTGTTACGCGGTGGTATCGTGCCCCCGAGTTGCTGCTTTCGTCAAAATACGACAAGCAGATGGATGTGTGGGCAATTGGCTGCATTCTAGCAGAGATGCTCGGGCGGCGGCCTCTCTTTCCTGGTCACGACTATCTGCACCAGCTGAAGATTATCATGGATGTTGTGGGTTCGCCGTCGGAGGACTCGATGGACTTCATCACTAACCCGAAGGCGAAGCGGTTTATCTTGCGCCAGCCCAAGAAGCCAAAGGTGCCGCTCTCGACAGTATACCCACGTGCTACACCGCAGTGCCTTGATTTGCTCGAGAAGATGTTGGTGTTTGACCCGCGTAAGCGAATCACGATCCAGGATGCTCTTGAGCACCCATACTTGAGCATGGTGCGTGACCGATCGGTGGAGAAAACGTGTCCAACTCCATTCGACTTCGCATTTGAAAATACCGACCTGACGAAGCAGAAACTACAAGAACTTATTTTCGAGGATGTCTGCGCATTCCACCCGGATGCGCGTATTGCCGATCCTGTCTTATCGTCTTCTGAGGTGAATAGTGCACCAAACCGAGCCCATGGCCTTTCAAGAGCTGGCTCGACCTACGGCCCACCGTCTGGAAGAACCAGTGTATCTGCTGCTCCAGCCTCTGCGCCACCTGCGGTGTCTGCTATTGCTGCATCGGTGGCAGTGCCACCTGCCCCTGCTTCAGTAGCACCGGCGAGTATGGCAGCTCCTGTGCGACAGACTTCAGTGGAAGAGCCTATCCGCAGCCAGCAACCGCCAGTTGAAGCACGGCCGTCTCCGGTCGTGTTGCTACCTCCGAATGCGGTTACTGCACACGAATCTAGGGCGTCAGAGACACCGCTAGATCCGGTGGTGTCTCCGTTGACCCCAGAGCCCTCAACAGTCCCAACGGCTGCATCAGCACCCTTGCCGTCTTCCTTACCACCAATGCCAACTGTATCTGTTGAACCCATGGAATATGTACCTGCATCGGCGCCTGTGCACGATCGAAGTGCTCGAGCAGAAGTTGCCATCGAGATAATGCAGACGCCTGCCCACACCGCGGAGATAGCGGCTGAAGCTGAGGCGGCGGAGGCATCCCTCGATGACATCGGAAGCACACCAATCCACAATGTATCAGTAACAGAAGCCGCGACCACGGTCGATGAGAGCGGTGCCACCGACCAGGATGCGCCTAATAGCACAAGCACCAGCAGCAGTGGAAGCGATGGGGAGGGTGAGCTCGCAGATGCACGCGAGTCAGAACGAGAAATTGACCTGTCCAACTCGCCGAAGAAGCAGGTGCTGGAGCAGCCCAAGTCGCTGCTCACACCGTCCTCGGTGGTGTGAGAGTCCGAGTCGTCAAAGAAAAAGGTGAAACCTCCGTCGTGGTCGAAGCAAGACCGCTGCTCTCGTCATCCTTTTACACATCCAGGGGTGGCGTCGGCCACTAGAGCATCAAGTACACGGAAGCGCGCGAACTGCAGATTGTTTCACCGCGCGCGCTTTTGGATATGCACGGAGTGGTGCAGGCGGAGTAAGCTAATGAGCACTAGCTCGACGATGGCGATACGTCTGCGCGGAAATCGGAGAGTAAGGCGTACAAAACAAACGAATAAACTGAACTGAATGCTTGTGCGACAGCTTTTTATCGACGGTGTAGTTTGATCAGCTCTACTGAGTGTGTTGTTGGCTGAAAGTTTTACCCCAGAAGAACAAGAAACGATTCCTTCAGTCCAAAGCCTTACTAACTTATAAAGGATACGCTACAACGCTACCGGTAGCGTTCGCAAAGCTCTGGCTGTACTGGCAGCATTCATGCGGGGAACAAGATGAGCTTGCCGAATCACCTCTGCGTATAGCTGAATGAGCTTCAAACTCGTCGGGATTCGTTGCAGACCTTTCATGAGCACAATCTCCTGTCTGATCTGAACTTCTTGAGGTTGGAGCTGCAACGGGTAGTTCTTCCGGTTGTAGATTTGCAAGACGTCGCGTTCTTGCAGAGAAGCAGGAGCAAGCGCCCCCAAATCTCTCCAGGCTGCAGCAAATACAGCTCTCCACCCGACGTCGGACGTCTCTCTGCTGTCACTGCGACGCCCAGCACGTTGGATCGCCCGAGGTTTGTTCACGTAGCCGAAATATCGAGCCACTAGCGTCTCCCAGAGCTTACGGCAACTTGTGATATCTTGTTGTAACCTGCGATTGGCAAGACTGAGCTGTGAGACGCTCGTCACGTCCAGATATTGGCACACATTGAGCTCCAGCAGCTCCGACGGCAACTCCAGCAAAGTCGACATCTTCAGGAACGTTGAACGTTGAGCTGTACCAGAGCAAAAGTGTTAATTCGACGGCAATCAGCAGAGAAAGCTCAACGCTGGCATAGGATGACGAGGGGCAGAGGCTGCAATGTACCAACTGTAGCGAAGTATAAGTGACTGACGTCTATTCCGATCAGCTCCCAGCTGCAATAAAGACCCGAGTCTACGCGTGCGGGTTCCGCATCACAATGATGACTGAGTCTCCGCGCAGGAACATCTTGCTGACGAAGCGGTCCTTGTTCACGGGTTTGGCCGCCTTCTTGCCCTTGCCCGCCTTGGGCACCTCAGTCCACATCTCCTTGACGTTCTCCAGCACCATGTTGCAGTGGCGGTCGAAGGCTTTGACGCGGGCCAGGAGTTTGTGGTTATTGCGCACGTTAATCAGCACCTGCGAGTTGTTCTTGACGCTGTGCATTAGCACTGACAGCGGGCCCTTCTGGAACTCCTCCTCGTCCTCCTGCACGCGCTTGAACTCGCTCTCTCCAGTGCTGCAAACAGCGAAACAAACGCGGTTTCAATCGTCATTCACTGGTACATCAGGCCAGCGCCATAGTAGGCATCAAACACTTCCTAAAGACACAGCACACGCCGGCGAAGACGACGTACCTGGCCATGGTGTATAGTAGCCCCCCTTACAGATTTGAATGGAGCTTTTCGATTCGTACTTAAACGGAGTACAGTACTACACCCTTGCTTTATGAACCATCACAACTTGACTTCTACCTTCGTATAGTGACATGGCTTCAACGAAAAATGCTTGTTTGTATGGATGGTTCTACCAGATGACTACGAAAGCTGCCTGCCTGCTTGCTGGCAATTGCTGCGCATCTACTTCGAGCGCATGGGGCCGCGAGCGGCACGCATCATATGCAAAATGCCTGATACTCTGCTCTCCGTCTCTGGACCATTTAGTCCAGGTCCATCTTCTCAGCCTCGTCCTTCTCGTCAGCAGGAGCCTCCGCCTCAGTCGGTTCGGGGGCAGCAGGCGTCTCCACCTTCGGGAGCGGCTTGGGCTTCGTCGTGATCGGCAGAGCCACAGCACGCACAGCCACGATCTTGCTGCGGATGGCAGCCGACGTGATCACGGGGGCATCCGTCGAGTTCAGGTCCGCCTGCTTGGTCAGACCGTCGAACAGCCACGTCTCAGCGTCCACGCACGACTGACGCAGCTTGGTCTTCTCCTCCTCAGTCCAGTGCGAGTACGCGTCGTCGCCCGAGTTCACCATACGCTTGTACTCCTCCAGCACAGCCGTCAGCTCGGCCTGAGCCACGCCACGCTCCGTGCTCTCCTTGAGACGGAACTCCACAGGCGACGACAGCTTGCGCATGTCGTCCAGCTTCTGCTGGTACACCGACTTGGTGCTGTCGAAACCCTCGTCCGTGTACAGCCAGTCCTCCGTCTCCATCAGCTTCGTCTCGAGGTTGCTCTTCTCGTCGCTAGTGATGAAGCCAGCCAGCTTGTCCGTGATCTGGTTGCGCATCTCGTACACGAAGCTCTCCAGCTCGTTACGCTTGTTGAACGTCTCCTCGATCACGCGGTCCTGCTGCGCCATCTTCAGCTCCTGCTCCGTGGCTGTGGACACGTCCGCCGTCGACAGACCGCCAACTTGCGCCTGCACGGTCAGCTCAATCTTGCGGAAACGCTTCTTCTTGGGCTCGGCGGGCTTGTCGTCCTTCTTCTCGTCCTTCTCCTCGCCCTCCTTCTTGTCGCCCTCGGCCTCAGCGGCCTTCTCCTCCTCCTTAATCTCCTGCATCAGCTGCGACGACGCCACCGAGAACAGGCCGTTCATGTCCTGCTGCACGTTCACGCGGATCTTGGGGATTTCAGCGCCGGCCTCCTGAGCGGGCATACCCGAGATCGTGTACTTGCCAATGTCCATAACGTAGTCAGGCGGCAGGTAGTTCGTGGCGGTCTCATCGTACACAGCGTCGATCGAGAAGGGCTTGTCGCGACGGAAGGTAACGCGCTTGGTCTTCGGGTACTCGTCCTTGCGGGTAAAGATCGCCAGCGAGCTGTCCTCCGAAGCGGGAGCCTCCATATTCACGTCCTCGTCATCGTCCGCGGCGTCAGTGGCCGTCGAGGCGCTGCCGTCCCACGACACGCGCACGGGCAGGTGGACGCGGTCCGTGACGCTGAACTCCTTGACCTTGAACATGGGCGACAAGATGGCGCAGTTCAGGGCGCAACCACGAGCGACCGACTCGTCGGCGTTCAGGGTCGTGCTCAGCCCGTAGTTCTGCTGCTCCTTGTCCAGGCCCAGCACTTCGGCGAGGTGGCGCTTGACGCTGGTCACACGGGTACCGCCGCCCACGATCTCCACGTTGGCGAGCTGCGACTTCTCGATGCCGGCGTCAGCAAGAGCGCGCTCAATGGGGCCGTCCAGGCGCTGGAGCAGCGGCGCGATGAGCTCCTCGAACTCCTCCAGCGTCACCTGCGCGTTGTAGTCGCGGTCGTCAGCCAGGCACTCGATGTTGAGGTGCGTGGCAGTGACTCCGTACGGGCTGAGGTTCTTCTTGGCCTTCTCGCAGGCCGAGAGCAGCTTAATACGGGACTTGGGGTTCTCCAGCGGGTTCGTCTTGTACTTCTCGGCGAACTTGGCGGCCACGTCCTTGGCGATGGCCATGTCGAAGTCGCGACCACCGAGGAAACGGTCGAAGGCGGCCGACTGGACCGTGAGGCGGCCCTGGACGAAGGCGACGATGGAGACCGTGTAGCTGGCGTGGCCCAGGTCGATGAACATGACGTGCTGGGGCTCCGTCTCGTGGAAGAGGTTGCGGGCCGACTTGTAGATGCCGTAGGCGAGGGCGATGGACGTGTGTTCGTTGATGAGACGCAAGCAGTTGAGGCCCGCGATCTTGGTGGCGTTCAGCAGGGCGCGACGCTGCACGTCCGTGTAGAAGCCGGGGCACGAGAGCACGCAGTACGCGGGGTTCACGCCCTCGTTGGCGGCGGCCGCGATGCTCTGCATCTTGTTGAGGATCATGGCGACCACCTGCTCGCACGAGAAGGTCACGGGCTCGTCGTTGTAGTTGAGTACGACGCCCACGTCGCCGCTGGCGAGCTCCACGCACTTGTACGCGAGCTGCGCGATCTCCTGCTGCACCTCCGGGTGCTTGAACTTGCGTCCGATGAGGCGCTTGATGTCCGTGGCCGTGTTCTTGTAGTGCATGCGCGCCATGCTGATGGCGGCCTCGCCGATGAAGCGCTGCTTGCCCTGCACACAGACCATGTTGGGGTTCTTTCTGTTCGAGTTCTCGTTGAGGATGATGTCGATGCCGCCGCGCTTGGCCTGGCCGATGACGCAGTCCACGTTGCCGAAGTCCACGCCGATGACCGACATGGTGTTAAGCTAAAGGAAGAAGAAGAAGAAGAAGGAGAAGATCGAGGGGCTTTAATTAAAAGCTGCTTCTGCCGCGGAGCCGAAACGAAAGTGGCTCGCGTTTGGCTGGGGGGGAGCCATACAACGATTCCAGAACGCACCTAGACGGAGAACTCCAAGATCACATACCCTGTGTATACAGTTTGAGCGAATTTAAGAGTATGATATTAACTTGTCTGTCATAGCACATTTCGGCAGGTCTAATCTTTTAGATAGCTCGCTGCCACTCAATCTCTGGACCTCAGTTTTCACAGCAACAATGCTAAACGTTTTGGTACGAAGCTCATCAACTGGCCTGCGCGCGAGTATAAAGATGAGCCCATGGCAATGAGGGCCGGACAGCTCTAGCGCCCGTCCGTGAAGGTTTAGACATGGACACGTACCGTACGTACACGTGCTCGAGAAGGTTCTCGAATGAAGTTGCCCCCAATCTCGTTATTAACGATGACGTCGCCCATCGACGTCGCACGTGCACACAAGACGGGACTGCAACGTGCAGGTCATCCCCGTCCGAAGAGCTTCTTGGCCCAGGCCTCCGTGGACGCGTCGCGGTTGTTCACGTCCTCCCCCAACTGCTTGTTTCTCTCGTGCAGCTTCTCCACGACGGCCTTGAACTGCTCCACGCGCTGCTTCAGACGCTGCAGCTGCCGCTTCAACGATCCGTTCGTGGCCAGTTGCACCTGCAGACGCGTTCGCAGGTCCAGCGCAAGTGTCTGCGACACAAAAAACAAGTTTTTACTCTGTCACTTTGCTGCATTTAACTGCCACGTACCTCGTGTTGAAGCTGCGCTTTGGCAGCTCGCTGCTGCATCTTGTCCAGTCGTGCAGTGGCGTCTTTCACCTCCTGCTTCTCCGTTCGCAACTCTTTCTGCAGCTCTTCCGCCTCCTTCTCAAGCTGCTTCCGCTCAGCTTCGTGGTGTTCTGCTGCCAGCGCTCTCGTGGCCGCGAGCTCCACTGCCGAGCACTGTTGATTCTGCAATTGTTCGCGGAGACCCGCGACTTCGCTCTGGTTGGTAAAGACAAACGCCATCAGTTGTATGGTTCGCCCTCTCTTCAAAACTCCAAGCGTACCTGCAGCGCACTCGTGGCGACGTTCGCATCAGCCACCACGCGCTCTGAACGCTCCAGCTCCCGCTGCAGACCGGCCATGTCGCCCTTGAGCTCGGCATACGACAGCTTGCACTTCATCACCTCGCCCTGCGCCTCTGTCTTTTTGTCTCGCAAAGCTCGTGCCAGCTTCGTGTGTTGCCTCAATCGCGTCTTCAGAGCGACTATGATCCGACAAGCGTCTTCAAGTCGCTTTGACGAGTCCATGAGTTGCTTCTCCACTGCTTCCTTCGCTCGACCTGCAGCCTCCAGCTTATCGCCCCACCGCAGCTCTGACAGCTCGCACTGTTTCGCTTGAGCTGCAGCCTCGCTCTTCAGCAGCTCCAGTTGCTCAATTCGCTGCATGAGAGCAGCTTTCTCCTGCTCGTTCTGCTCTCGAGCTGCTGTCGCCTTGTCTTCCCATTTCTGCTCGAGTTCGCGTAGCTCCAAACGGTGGCGCACCTGAATCCCCTCTAGCTGACGCTGCTGTTCTTTAGCGATTGAGGCTAGAATGTGCTCATGCTCTGCAAGTGAGACACTGGACCCCACCACGTCTCGAAGTTGACGTTGTATGCTGTGCACCTGACGCTCGTGCTGAGTCTCTTGGCGCTCCAATCTCTTCTCACACTGCTCGCGGGTTTCGTCACACAACTCCTGCGTCTTCCGCTTGAAAGCAGCAGCCATCAGCTCTTCGCTGTGTGAGATGTTCTTGTCCACGCCCAGGTCATCCAGAGTGCCGTGAAACTCTCTTTTGCTGTTCGTTGCCGTAGCAACTCGAGATTGCGCCGGCTTGAAGTGCAAAGGGCGCTTTGACAATGGCAAAGGACCCACGGGGGCGTGCCCTGCAGTATGTGAACGGGGTCGTCGCTGCATGTTGGATGAAGTGACGATGCTGGACGGTTGCAAACTCTCAACGACCATCACTCCTGAAAAAGGCAACTTTTCTTCAACCTCACAACAACGTTTAACGTTTAATGCGTTTACTTGACTTATACTTCGTAGTACGTTTGCTATAAAACTGCAAAAAGTTTGCTATTGCCTTTTTAGTTGACAGCAGCCGAGTAGGACGACACTGTCATCTTGGCGTTGGTGCCAACGAATGGCTCCGTGCCGGCCTCGACCGTGATGAGGTACTGGCTGGACGGCAGCCCCTGGTTGTTGACCAAGTAGCTCAGGAACTTCTGCAGGTCGGCTGAGAAGTTGGTGATTGTCTTGGTAGCCACAAACGAGAAGACGGTGGTGCTGCCGTTCGGGCCCTTGTACAGCTTGAAGCTGTTGCTGCCGATCTTCACCGTGGCGATGGCCTTGCCCGTGCTGGAAATGGGACCGGCACCGCCGTACGCGGCCAACCAGATCATGATCTCGTACTCGTTGCTGCCGGTGGCGGTGGAGCTCGTGAACAGGTCGTAGGCGACGTCAGCCACAAACGTTCCCGACGAGTGCGAGTACGAGTACTTCATGGTCGTCGGGATGGACTTGATGCTCTTGACCTGCTTGGGGGTGAAGATCAGAGCAGCATTCGAGTACGACTTGACCTCGGTGGCAGCTCCTCCCGTCCACGTGTATGACGTGTGCCATGCGATCGTGGAGCCGCTGACCTTGTCGACGCCCGTGCACTGACTGCCCGATGCAGCGGCGTTCTTGTTCCAGAGGTTGTTGTACACGGTGTACTGACTGCTCTTGGCCCAGTCCCATTGGCCACAGTACTCTCCTGCGGAGGCGACCGCGAGCGCAGCAGCAGCGATGACACCAGTGAAGAAGCTCTTCATTGTCGATTGCCTTGGGGGAGTTTTGGTTGGGGGTGAACTCTTGAGTGGGGCGAGGCGAATTGCAGAATGAAAAACGGAGTGGCGGGTACACTCTACTTGGGCCAATTCGTCGCGAAAACAACGGCCGCACCGGTGTCACGACATCCCAGTTGCACAGCAGCAAACGCCTTCCCACCGAGTGTCTGTGCGTGCAGTTGACGGTCGTCGATTGCAGGATTCCAGGACGTACAAAAGGCAGAGGGCGGCAGGTGGCGGACTGCAACATGGCAGCAACAGCCATAGCGGGGACGAATTCTCCAGCTGTGACGGACAGAACAAGGAGGTCGAGCGGTGACGTTGCTTTTGATTGAGATCGCGCTTGGATAGGCACAACCAAGGCGGTAATCGCCTCACAACTCGAACATTCGACAGTAGGTACCATGTACGTGAACCGAGGCGGGCGTCCTGTTGTACATGTAGTACAACTTGTACCAGCGCCGAATGCTGCAAGGCTCTCTAACGACAGTTTACTGCACACACATCGCAGCTAAAGCCCATGCCGACGACGCAGTTTGGTGGCCTTCACAGCCTCGACACTCAAGACCAAGCTGAAGTCAAGACTGGATGGGAGGCCTCGCGAACTGGCGGTCCCGGCTCAACTACCGGTACTGTAGATGACAAATACCAAGCGTGTCATCATATCCGCGCATTGATCCACAGGCAAGGCTTGATCGAATATAATGGTTGTAACTTACATGTATACGCTACCCACTCGTACTGAAACCTGCACAGCAAGTTGTTGTGTGAAGATATCGATTGGCAACATTATGGCAGAATTCCTGCAGACCAAAAGACCGCGAGCATTCGCAGGCCACACTGGTCGGCCACATTGAGACGGTGGAATGAGAGTTCAAAACCAACTGTTGCTAGAAGACAGCCGTGTGGCACGTCAAGATGTCATAGAGTTCATTACTCACTGCAACTACAGGATGTGCGCCAACAGCAGGAAGCTCAGATCGCGTGACGCGGACGTCTACCATGCGGCCGCAATCAGATCCGCTGCGACTGCGACTCGAACTCCTCGTTCTGCGCTTCACCTTCCTTGCCTCATGATGGAGAGTCTCCCACGTCCCGGTGTATCTCGGTCGGGTTATCTCTCACACTCTCTACGCTATTCTTTTGGCTGCCCTGAGTCAATGTTGTGCTCCCGTCGTTCACCCCCCAGTCCCGAAGGTAATTGTCGATGCGACCAGCTCACGACTTACACACGGGTGTGTGGTCTCCATAGACAGCATTACGAACATCTGGAGCGTCAAGCGATCCATCCATCAAGCCGAACACTGAAAAGGATGTTCGTCTGCTTTGACATGCTTGACGCGCGAAACCATCTGGGTGTAGACGTACGCGATGTAAAGGCCCATAGAATCAGGTGTCACCGTCGCGTCAAAGCTCCACGCCGAACAGAATGGCAACTCCCTCCACCGTCGACTCGAACAGCTCATTCATCAGCTTTCCTCGAAGTCAACAAGCAATTCTTCGCCCTTCGCCCACCAAACCATGAGAGCCTTCCTTGCACTCGTCATCGCCACGTTGCTGTCTGTGTCTGCCGCCGATATGTGCGGTCAATGGCGCTTGTCCAAGGCTGGCAAGTACATCGTGTACAACAACCTCTGGAACCAGAACACCGCCACGTCCGGCAGCCAGTGCACGGGCGTCGACAAGGTCAGCGGCTCCACTGTCGCCTGGCACACGTCGTACAGCTGGGCGGGTGCCCCCACGCAGGTCAAATCGTACTCGAACGCGGCGCTTGTCTTCTCCAAGAAGCAGATCAAGAACATCAAGTCCATCCCGACGACCATGAAGTACTCGTACTCGTACTCTGGTACTCTGATTGCCGACGTCGCCTACGACCTGTTCACGAGCTCCACCGCCACCGGCAGCAACGAGTACGAGATCATGATCTGGTTGGCCGCGTACGGCGGTGCCGGCCCCATTTCCAGCACGGGCAAGGCCATCGCTACCGTCACCGTCGGCGGCAACAGCTTCAAGCTGTACAAGGGCCCGAACGGCAGCACCACTGTGTACTCGTTCGTTGCTACCAAGACAATCACCAACTTCTCAGCCGACCTGCTCCAGTTCTTCACGTACCTGGTGAAGAACCAGGCTTTCCCTTCCAGCCAGTACCTGACCACGCTCGAGGCCGGCACGGAGCCGTTCACGGGGTCCAACGCCAAGATGACGGTGTCGTCGTACTCGGCTGCTGTCAACTAAAGCAGCATTAACGTACAGACCAAGTTGTAGATGCAATCGCCTAAGAAGTAAGTAGATTGTGAGTGAAATAAATGAGAGAGTGAGTAAGTAAGACAATGCTTGCAGTCGGTTCAACTACATTTGCACCGGAAACCTTACGACCACCTTCTATCCTGCTGTCTCGAGCTTTAAATGCTGAGCGTGCTGGTCGTGGGGCAACCGCGACGCAGCAGCTCATCCACCAGCTCAGAGCGCGGCACAGTCACCTCATCCTTCGACGCCATCTCCTTCACCTTGACGACGCCCTTGGCCAGTTCGTCCTCGCCGATCACCACCATGTACGGCGTGCCACGCTCCAGCGCGTAGTGCAGCTGCTTGATGAACTTGGGGTTCTCTGTCTGCATCACCTCCGCCGAAATGTTGGCGAGCCACAGCTGCTTGCACAGCTCCAAACGCGGCAACATGAGGTCGTTGCTAGTGGAGGCAACCAGGACCTGCGACGGGGGCGCAGTGTTGGCGGCCTGCTTCTCCGCGTGGGCCTGGAGGATACCGAAGATGCGCTCAATACCAAGACTGACGCCCACACACGGGATCTGCTGCTCAGTAGCGGAGAACATGCCCACCAGGTTGTCGTAGCGGCCTCCAGCGGCGATGGAGCCAACGTGGTGCTCTGGGCTCGTCAGCACGAACTCGTAGATGAGACCAGTGTAGTAATCCAATCCGCGGGCAAGACTCAGGTCGAACGAAATGAAGTCCAACACACCCATAGCCTCCAGGTAGTTGAAGAGCAGCGCCAGGTCGTCCATGGCACGGCGAGCATTCGCGTTGTCACCGAACATGTTCTCCTTCACGAGCTGCGCGTGCAGCTCCCGTGGCGATCCCACCTTGCACACGAAAGGCTCGATACGGTCGGCCACCTCCTCGGGGATGTCCTTGTCCTCCACCATCTCACGGCGTACCTCGCTCCACGGCTCCTTGTCCAGCTTGTCGATCGCACTGCACGTCGTGCGGAACTTCTCAGCAGGAACGCCGCAGATAGCGAGGATGGCGTCCAGCAGCAGACGGTGGCTCAGCTTCACCTTGACGGGGCCGAGCTCCGGGAACTGCTGCAGCACCTCAATACCAATAGAAAGCACCTCGGCATCCGGAAGCATAGGCGCGTACGTCCCGGCGATATCGAAGTCGCACTGGTAGAACTCGCGGAAACGACCGCGGGCCATCTGCGGGTTGTCGCGGCGGTACACACGAGCGATGTGGTAGCGCTTGATGTTGCCTGGGCTGTGCAGGGCCATGAAGCGAGCGAACGGGACCGTCAGGTCGTAACGCAGCGCCAACAGCTCGCCACCTTGGTCAGCCAGGTCGTAGATGAGCTTGCTATCCTCACCGTACTTGCCAGTGAGCGTTTCCTTGAGCTCGAAGACGGGCGTCTCGATCTCGACACCGGCGTGGCGCTTGAAGACCATGCGGATCTTGTTGAAGATCTTCTCACGCAGAGCCATCTGGTGGGGCAGGAAGTCCTGCGAGCCCTTGGCGATCTTGGGCTTGCGACGAGCACCACCGCTGCCCAGACGCACGAACAGATCCTCCAGGAACAACGAGAAGCTCGACGCGCGCAGGTCGAAAGCTGCCTTCTGCACGCCAGTCTGCCAGTCACCGAGCTCCACGAGGTACTGACGCACCGCCTGACTGCCGAGACCGAGCTTCAGCTCGTCCTTGCTGCTCTTCTTAGCGTTCTCCTTCTCCTTCTGCTTCTCGAGTTTCTTGCGACGTTTCTCGAGGATCTTGTTACGCTGCGCCTCTGGCATGGCGGCCAGCTTCTCGTCCTCCTTAGCAGCCGCAGCTGCCGCTTTGGCCGCCGCCTCCTGCGCCTTGGCGTTCTTCTCGGCCTGACGAGCCTTCAGTTGGGCCTCCTCCTCCTCAAAGAACTTGAACGACGGCACAAGCTCGCGTGAGAGCGCACCAGCCGTGGCCACCACCAGTTCCACCGCGTTCGTGGTCGTGGGGACATCCGTAGCCGTGGGGTCCGCCACCTGCAGGCGGTCAACGCTGCCCTGCAGCAGCACGTGGAGCGCCTCAGTCGTGGCCGACAGCGCCGTCTTCAGCACCTGCGGGTGGATGCCCGCTCCGGCGCGCTTGGCCGCAGCGCTGTCTCCCACGGCGCCATTGATCTCGGCCTCCACAGCCTTGTAAGCGACCAGAACGGCATCACGGGCCGGGCCGTGGTACTGCGGGATACAGCGCACGGCAGCCACGTCAGTAGCGCTCTCCTTCTGGCTGTTGATGAACTTGGATCCGTCAAGCATCAGGCGCAGGTTCTGCGCCGACGTCACGATGCCGCGGTGCGGGCGCGCGGCGTCCACGAAGTCAGCCTCGAAGGCGGCGGCGTCGGCGCGCAGCGTCTCGCAGGTAACGGCGGCCACAGCGTCAGCCACAGGCAACAGGGCACGAGCACCACCCACGGCCAGAACCGCCTCAGCCAGCAGCTCGAGCGGCGTGCGGGTGATGGCCGACTGCTCGTCAGGCTTGAGCGCTATGGGCAGGTCCACGGTGGCCACCTGCGCGATCTCCTTGTCGTGCTGGTTGAGCAGCGTGGCCAGATACCCCGCGTTCTGGACAGAGTGGAGACGCAACAGGCGGTGCAGCAGCAGCACGAGGACGGCGCGGCGCACGGCCGGCGAGGCGGAGGAGGACGAGGAGGAGGACAACGTCAGAGTGAAGGCAGCGGCGGATGGGGAGGCCTCGGCCGACGCGTCCAGAACGACGGACGCGCGCAGGTCTGCCACGGAGCAAACGTCCGCCACTGAGAGGCGGCCGGCGCCGATGGTCACGCGCGCAGACGCCATGATGTAGTGTAGCTGCTTGGTGGTGAGCCTGAGGGTTTTCTAGTGGACGCTGTCACTGTCGGTCGCACTAGACTAATGACGAGGTATATTCTGTATACACTATCTAATGATGTATAATACAGCATAAATAGCTCAGCTGAGCGCAGCCTTATCCTATCTGTTGGATACCCCCCCCCCCCTTTATCCTGCTTAAAAATTCTCGTCTATGACTCGATGCAAAATGTTATATTTCTGAATCAGAAATTCTGATGAAGCGATATATTAGCATAAATAGCAGGTGGCACAAAACTGAAGCGGATGGCTAACAAGTTGAGCCTATGCAAGATGCTCTCGTTGAGTAGACTAAAGATTCGCCATCGGTTTCTCGCCAAGGTTTCGAGTATACGTGCACTCGAGGAGCTCTATATGAAGTCACCACTTTTTTAAACGTTGGTCCCCGCGAGAGTTCTGGCAGGTCGGCGGGTCGACTTCTTCTTCGACGACGACCAGCACTACTACTTAGTAGTATGTTGTACTGTAGTTGCCTTTACTCTGGCAGACGACGTTCATTTGGCAGGAGAACGAGGGCGTCGACATCCCCCTCCTTTAACGGCCGGCGCAACTACCGAGCGCCTGTCGAACGAGTCGGCACCGCAGGCGTTTTTGTCTGGAAGCAGGGGCTCCACTCGCCTTTGCCTGCCGAGTTCCACGAGCGGAGCATCAAGTCGTACGTTGCGTCGAACTGCAGCGCTTCTACCAGCGCAGTCTGCTGACGAGACTTGCGGTTGTGAGCTACGCGCTCGGAACTCCACGTGCCGACGCTGCTATCCGCCTCAGATTTCTTCTCCTTCTCGCCATCCGGAACTTCGGTCAGCCGTCGATATCGCAGCTCGTACTTGTCGATGATGGCGCCATTGGACATCGGAGTCTGCCACGACGCTCGGAGGAGGCACTTGTACACTGTTTGCTGCATCGAACCACTATCCAAGGACCCTCCTGATCGAGTGAGAACCACCTCAGACGAGCAGCTACTGGAGAAAGAGACGCCACACGTCGGTGGTGATGGGAGCGCTGGTGGGTCGTCCAGCAGCCGAATACACGCCGCACTGTCAGCAACGATCGCTTGGGAGTCTCGATGTCTGTCCGGCAGGGCTGCGTGCGCACAGCACTCGCCAACCACCTGCAATGGCGTCTGCTTCAGGTAGCACGCGGTTGACCGGTCTGCGCCATTGAGAAGCAGCCAACGCACGAGATCTGGGCGTGAATAGGCACTTGCCACGAACAAAGGGGTCGCGTTTTGCAGCATCCACCAGTGCATCCCTTCCCACTGCAGCGTCCAGGCCGGCATTGCAGCTGTGAACGGAGCTGAGATTACCTCAGTATGCTCTAGCACGACACGCTCGACGTCTGCAGGAAAGAGACAAATAAATACAAACACAAGTGAGGATTATTACACCTTGAAGTGAGCACTGCACTGCAGCAGACGTACTGAGCAAATCTCCGGTTATCAGAGCGCGGAAGAGCTCCACACGCCACGCGAGGTCGACGCTTCCCTCGTCCGCGACATCATCTGCCTTCGTCATGACTTCCCTTCTTCGGGCTGTAACGCACGGAGCTATTGTCGGTCTTGCCGAGTTAGAGTCCAGCTTGCAACTCGGCCTCAAGCTCCGCTAGACCGTCACTTTCACTGCCGAAAGCCGAGCTGGAACGTGTTGACCGTCGAGAGCTGGGCAGACTCACTCGTGGCGCTGGTTGGGGGTCGACTGGTGCGTTTTCAGCTGCAGGACGCTTAGATGGCGCCTGCTTTAGGCGAGGCGCACGAGCTGTCCGAGCTGCCTTTGGCTTTGGCTTTGTCGTTGTTTTAGTCGCTGCACGTGCTCTGGGCTTCTTGGAATTCACTGGGAGAGTCTTTGGAGTACTTTGCAGTTCTGCCAACAGGTCCTCTAAGCCATCGCTCTCGGTGTCGGAAGCTGCAGAACTGAGGCGAGCAGATCGACGAAGACCACTGGCAGAACGATGCGGAGCCTTCGAGGACACCAAACGAGGCGCCACAGCCTTCGGTGTTCGTTTTCTACATGTAGTTGTAGAACTTCTCTTGGTTGTCTTGGCTGGGGTTTCTTGCCTTTGCTGCACTGGAGGATTCATCTGCGCAGCCTTCACGGTCGTACCAAGCTCCGCAACGAGTTCCGCCAGTCCGTCGCTCTCAGTGTCTGACGATACGGAGCCAATTCGAGCTGATTCCCGCGGTGCAGCCCGTTGCTTGCCAGTTCCCCTGGTGGTAGTCTGAGCTCTTGGTTGAACTAGTGAGCGCTGAGTAGGTTTATCCAAAGCCACTGTCCGCTGTTTCCCGTTGGTTGAAGCTATCAGTGGCTGAGTAGCCGCTCCTAGCGTTGCAGCAGTAGCATTGAGTTCTCTCTCCAGATCTTCAAGTGCGTCACTATCAGCTTCAGACACCACAGAGCTCAATGTAGATAACCTTGGAAGTGGCGTTATACTTTGAATCGCAGCGCCCAGTGCCTCCGCAGGTACTGAGAGCGTCGGAATAGCATCCAGTTCCGCTTGTACATCGGCGAGGCCATCGCTGCCTGCCGAAGTCGCCGTCCATGATCTTGAGAGCGACTGATGGCTCGGTCCTGAGTTCTTCCTCTCACGCTTTGACGTCGGTGTCTGCTTTGAAGTTGCTACTCGAGCCGATTTTCTAGGGACGATTCCTGTGGCAGGGGGTTCTCGGCTACGCTTCCGACGAGCAGGAAGCGCCTTTTCCTTGGCTGGAGATGGCACAAGCTCCGCACTCTGCTCCAACTCCCGCTCAAGGTCAGCGAGAGCGTCACTGTCTGCTTCGCTGATCTCACTAAAGGACGAGGATCGCTTGTTGGGGGACGTTGGGGCTGCTATTGCTTCAGCGACGCCACTTGAAACGCCCGCATGCAACTCGGTCTCGAGTTCTGCTAAGAAATCCTCGCTGTCGCCACTATTTCGCCTCGTGTGAGATCCGTACCCGGTAGAGACAGCAGTTGGAACCACTGGACTGGGTGGTGCAGATAATACACTGCCAGGATCGCTCGGATCCAGCATGTTGCTGCAGTCATCACGTTCGTTGCTGGTTTGTTCTAGTCTCGTTTGACTCTCGTACTCGCGGACGGCAGCTGCTCGAGCCACGCGACCGTTTCTACGGGTCTCTTCACTCGCCTTGTACTCCATGTACGACATCAAAGCGCGAGTCAGCTCTAGAGCGTCGTTTCCTGCTTCCTGAGTCGACAGCAGCTTTGCTGAAAGACCAGATTTCCCCCTTCGTCCACCAGCTACAGAGGCTTCAGCTGATCGAGCTCGACTCATGAGTTGCTGGTACCGACCATCAAGAGATTTCAGCAGCTCCACTGTGTTGTCCTGCACCTATCCAGACATGACAAAAGAGAAATATGAGTACACTGTTAGCAAACCTAAAGCAAGAGCCACTTACTGGAGCGTAATTCTCCTCTGTAGCATCTCCAGCGAGCGACAAGCTTCGACTAGAAGCAGCTCCACCATCCCGTGCCCTCACTGACTGCTCCTTAACACGGACACTGGGTCCAAAGCCCTGCAGACAGCGCAGGAAGGCGTTTTCCTCCACCACCAGCCGAAGCATCATCGCTCTCACTTCTTGTGCCGCTAAAGGGTGCAACGTCTTCCCCACTCCACCCATAACGCAATTGATCGTGAGCAGCGCCGTCCAGGACCGCGGGTCCACGTCGATTTTGTGCTTGGGCTGCCCCAACTGCACTGAGTACGCGCAGTAGAGCGCGAACACGCGGCCCACAAGAGCCGCGACGTCCGTTGAGCTCTCGAACTCTCCGTCTCTCTCTTCGATACAGAAGACCAGAGCGTCCAGCGCCTGCTGCAGAATCGTCTTGTGCGTCTTGGTGGGGGAACTCTCCCAGAACTCGACGTGGAAGGCGGCGCTCATCCTCGCGTCGGCCCACAGGCGCTTCCAGACTGCGAACATGACCTCGTCCTGCAGGAGGAAGGCCGTTAGTCTAGAGTTCGACAAGCTTACGCTGTGGCTTTAGTGCCTTTTCAGCTGGAGACGGACCTGCTGGAGGAATTTCGCGTGCAACTCGTCCAGGTCGTCGCTCACAGCCGCCGCGAAGTGCTGCAGCGAGGCCTCCCAGTCCACGTCGGGCACCTCGCGCTCGCGCTGCTTCCGGCTGCGGCTGGACGCGCGCGGCTTGGGCGGCAGCGGTGGCTTCGACGCTGGGGCATTGGCGGCGACTCCACTCATGACAAAAGTATTGTCCGTCACTATTGTACGTATCAATAACTATATTGTAGCAATAATCGCTAAAACAAAATATTGTGTTTAAATGGTACATGTAGTAATGGCTCGTCACATTTTTAGAGTGGATACATGTACAGGTGCTAGAAGTCGATGCACTCGCCGTCGCCGGCCTCGTCGTCGAAGCACACGAACTGTCCGTACTCGGACGGCTGCCGCATGAGTGGGACGCGCTTCTTCTTCTGCCGCAGCAACTCCGCAATGGCCTCGTTCGTGGGCAAGTGGGCGGCCACGAAGACGAACAGTCCCAGCGTCAGCGACGAGTACACGACGAAGGCCCAAGGCAGTGACGAATCGCACGAGACGATGGCGCTCGCTGGATCGTCCTCCATGCTCGTGCAGTTCAGTGACCGAATGGCTGGTAGAATCTGCATGAGCACGAACGCCACGAACGGGCCGAGCGCCTGGCCGAGGTAGATGGCGGCGGCGAACAGCCCGATCACAAGGTTCGACCCGTGCGAGCCCTTGTCCTTGACGCTCGCAAGTGTCAGCGGGAGGCCTGGAGCGATGGCCAGCGCCGCGCCGCAGCCTGTCAGCACCAGCGACACGTACTGAGCGAGCCACAAGTTGTTGGAGTTCTTGAACAGACTGTTTAGGAACGGCGGCGGTCCCAGGAAGAAGAAGCCGACAGCGAGCATCACCAGTCCCAGTAGAATCACCTGCTTGGAGCCGCAGTTGCGACTGAGCCACGCGTAC
Source organism: Phytophthora multivora (assembly GCA_001314345.1). Lineage (NCBI taxonomy): Eukaryota > Oomycota > Peronosporomycetes > Peronosporales > Peronosporaceae > Phytophthora > Phytophthora multivora. The sequence continues at coordinate 27,221 of LGSM01000295.1, forward strand.
ATGAGCCCACCCAAAAAGTAGACGAACGCGCTGAGAGCGAAGCCCAAGCCGACAGCCACGTGCTCAGCACCCAAGACCTTGTGCAGATGCGCGCCCAGGTACGGATCAATGAACCCGAATGAGGACATGGCGAAGGTTGTAACGGCGAGGCAGATGACGCAGGTGGGCGTCAGCACGTCTTTATATCGCACAATGCTGAACGACGGCCGTCTGTAGAGCGACCCTGATGATACTCGAGCTCGTGATGTAGTGTAGATTCCGTCCGAAAGCGAGTACTCGATGAATACAAACGGCACAATGACCACAACCGTTATCTGCGCGATACCCGACACCAGGAACGGTACCTCGTACCCCTGCGTCTCGTAGAGGTAGCTCCCGAGCGGAGGCGCAGATACAAAGGCAGCTGCAACGACGAACTCTTGGATCGCCATAATCTGCCCGACGTGGGAAGAAAACTCCTCCGAGATCATGGAAAAGGAGCCCACCACTGCGACGCAAGTAGTAAGTAGCACTGTTAGCACGAAGCAAAAAAGAAAAACGAGCGGTACGTTGCTCACCTGCAGCACCTGAGCCCAGCCCCTGGAAGATCCGCAGCAGAAAAGCTGAGGTCGTACTGGTGGCGTATCCGAATGCGATTGTGCTGGAGCCGCTGAGCATCAGTCCGAGGCAGATGAGCGTCTGTCGCCCCATTATGGGGCTGACGGACGCTGCCAATGGACTGCTGAGCATGATGCAGAGTGGGTAAACAGAGAAGAAGATACTGAGCTCGATAGGTGTCATGAGGCCGTGCTGGGTGGCGTAAGACGGGTAGAAGCCTACGGGCAGCGTAGTAAGTTGGTTGGTGAGGAACAGGATGCAGGAGGTGACGAGCCAGATGGCGAGCGAGCGGATCTTGGCGTGCTGCAGCGGGTTAAGTGGCTGTGAGAGTTGCATCATAGTGTCGTAGGTATCGTAGCCGCTGCGGATGCTAATTCCGCTCTTGTCGATGGCGTCATACTCCTCCGGGTGTTGGCCGTAGATTGGTGACCTGTGCGCCACTGCGGCAGGGGTCGGCCGTCGCTCACGCCTCGGCGGCAGCAGTGGATGTCTCTCCTCCATCGACAGACAGACAGAGAGAGAGAGAGAGAGAGAGAGAGAGAGAGAGAGAGAGAGAGAGAGAGGGGTCTGGTGCTGGAGGTAGATGTTTGTGCCAAAATAAAACCGAGAAGGTATTATATCGAATTGAAGAGGGAAGTTGAAGAAGTACATAAATAAATAAACAAATCTGATTTTCTCCTGGCCTGGTCCAGGCTTTTCATTGAAGTTGCTCAATTCCGCTCTTACGCTCGCTATAAGTACCTTCTCTCTAACTGTTTCTCATAACCAAGTCAACACATCTTTTACCGGTGCATCTTGATGCGTCCATTGGTGCTCTTGACTCGGCCATCGCCACTCTTTCGCTGCTACTCCCGCGGCATGAAGGTCTACACCAAGACGGGCGACAAGGGCACGTCCCAGCTGTTCTCGGGCGAGCGCCGCCCCAAGAGCGACGGCTCCTTCCAGGCGCTGGGCGACACGGACGAGCTCAACGCGCAGATCGGCGTGGCTGTCGAGCAGGCGCGCGTGGCGGCCCACGTCTACCTGCCGCCCAAGCTGGAGCAGATCCAGAGCCGCCTGTTCGACCTCGGGGCCTGCGTGGCCACGCCGCTCACCACTGCGTCCGAGTCCAAGCAGCGCCGCACGGGCCTGTTCGACGAGCAGAACGTGACGCAGCTGGAGCTCTGGATCGACGAGATGGACGCGGAGCTGCCGCCGCTCAAGTGCTTCATCCTGCCGTCCGGGGGCGGCCTGGCCTCCACGCACCTGCACGTGGCTCGGGCTGTGTGTCGCCGAGCTGAACGCAGTGTTGTGCCCCTTGTGGCGGCTGGAGACGTGGACGGTGTGGTGCAGCGATACCTCAACCGACTGAGCGACTTCCTGTTCGTATCTGCTCGCTTTGCGGCGCTGAAGGAAGGGAAGGAGGAGACCAAGTGGGTGAACCAGAACATCAAGCCAGAGAAGAAGAAGGACGCAGACGAGTAGGTTGGCCAGTGGTTGTTTAGTTTAGTCTTCTTCTTCTTCTTGTTGTTGTTGCTGTTGTTGAATGAAGCGGACCCCTCCTCCGTCCGACTCGCCTTCGACTCGACTGTACTTGGCTCCATACTCTCTCAGCTCCTCACACAGACCGGAGAGCCAAGTCGCGTGGCTCGTGGCGGCGTGTTGCACCTTCTCCCGTCCTTTTGCCCAGCGCGAAATCTTCTGCTGACACACTTGGTCCGTGCGGCTGCCACTGCCACTGAAGGGCAAGGAGCGATCGCCACTAGAACACGACGCGAGTGTCAGATCATCATTGACGTGAGCAGAGTGAACCATTCACGAGGACCTACCGCAGACCGAAGCCTGTACGTTGTGAACGGATCCAGCGCGTATCTGGGCCAATTGCGTTTCCTGCCGGATGAATTGTTCTTCTTGCTGTCAAGTGCCCGACCGACGAGCTCAGTGGGTACCGATAAGCAGCTTCACGTTGGAATGCGAACGACTGAGGAGGAACGTGGTACAGTGGACGGAAATCAACGCCCTCCGAGAAGCTCCCAGCATCAGACACCAGCTCTCCCTCCAGTCTCTCGAGCTTCTCAAGCGTCGACGTAAGCTCCGACTGATTCGAAAAGTCCGACCACGCAGCGCCGTCGTCTTCATCACTGCTGCTATCGCTCGGGACCGACCAATTGCTGTCACAATCGTAGGCCTTCCGCCCCCGCTTAAGCCGCTCAACTGTAGAAACGAAGAGTAAATGCTCGGTATTCCGTCATCCAACGGTTGCAATTCCTTACCTGTGCGCTTCAAGTTCGCTAGTTTCTGCTCTCGCTGCTTAACCCACGCCTCCTGTTTCCGAAGTTTCCTCATGCCTTCGCTCCAGTTTGCCAAGTTCTACACAGTAATAAAAAAGCAGAGAGTTAGCCGGTGTCTGTCTAGCAGTGAAAAGGAGAGATAAAGCTCACCTCATCCAGCATCCGCTTCACCTCTCGCTGGATCGGATTCGCTTCTGCTGAGCGAGAGTTTCGTTTCCACTCGTTTTTACTTGCTTTCAGCTGCTGAGCTTGCTTTGTCAGCCCTTGACGTTGATTTGCCACCAGAGTCCGAGCGTTTACCAGCAGATCCACTTCCTCCTGCAGCCTCAACTTCCACTTCTGGTACGTTTTCGTGTTCCTCTTCAGCCTCTTGGACTGGTTGCTCGTCTTGGGCTTAGGACGTTTCTCTGTATCAGGAACGTCATCGTCTTCGTCGTCGAGAGTTTCAGGTTGGCTTTGTCTCCCCCTTCGTAAATTACTTAGCTGTCCTGGAGCCTCTTGTCTCCCAGACTGTTTGGTCAATTCCTCCTCACGCGTCACCTGTCGAGCCTCACGAAGTCTCGCGCCTAGTTCGTCTTCTTCCCTTTCAATCGCCTTCGAGATCATCTCGATATCGTGCGCCTTCCGTTCATGCAGCTCTTGCTCGAACTGCTTCAGCTCCTCTCGCACCTGTCGCTTGGCCTCGTTTCGCTTCACATCCCTCTCCTGTCGAACCTGCTGCAGCATCTGGACGGACAGCGCCTCCTCCTGTTCCACGCGCTGTTGCCGCACCTTTTCCAGCTCAACTACCAGATCTTCCAGGTGCCTTTCGTATTGAGCTCGAAGCCGAGCTTTGTGGCGTACGAGAGCTTGCTCTTCTCGCTCCTGGAAGTCCCTCAACTGGTTCAAGAAGTCGCTCCTTAGCGTACGCTTCTTGTGCTCGTACTCGAGTCTCTCCACAAGAGCCAGGGACTCCAACGCAGACAAGTGCATCTTCTGGGAAGCCGAACGAAGAGATGAAACTTCGACGTGAAGCGATTCGATCTCAACAGACTGATCACGGCATCTCGCTTCCAGTGAAGCGCAGCGGCGAGTTGAATTCTCCAATTGAGACGAAATATCTGCTAGATGAAGTTCCAGCTCCGTCCTGTTAGCGTCTGCGAGCTGAAGCTTTACCAGCATCACATCTGTACTGGCACTGATGGACTTGGCTGACTCGCGGTTAGCGGAAGCTGAAACCACGTTGACCATGTTGGCGTTGAGGAGAGCGGCTTGAACTTCTTCCTTGTCACTCAGCAGAGACTTGATGCGTGCTTGGAGCGTCTCAATCTCGCTCTCTCTCCTGGAAACCTCGTCTTTCGCTGTAGCCAGCTCTTTCTCCCTGGTTTGCAACTGCATTTCAGCTCTCTCTTTTGCGTGGATGATGTTCTCGAGCTCCACTTCCCCTTGCTGGAGCTTCATCTTCATAGCGAAACCATCGCGTTCTACCTGCTGCTCCATTTGCCGAATCTTCTGAGCAGATTGCTCTGCCTTGGTAGTTGCAGCCTGTTCGTTAGCCTTCGCTTTACTCAGTTGACTCTGCAACTCGGAGACTTCAGTGGTCAGAGTTCGGCACTTGCGCTGACTGCTCTCCAATTCATCTATGAGACTCTGTTGCCGCTGTGAAGATGTATCTCGTTCCTTCTCGACCGACCTGGATCGAGTACGTTCACTCTCGTACTCCGTCTCGAGTCGATGCAACTTCGCTTGCAATTGCTCTAGATCTTGGTTCAGAGTCTTCATTCGAGTGTCCAAGTGCTCCTTATCCACTTCCGCAACCTTCAGGTTGGCTCGCAGCTGCTCCACTTCCAGCTTCTTCTCCGCCAGAGCTTCTTCCACTGACATCACCGACTTCTCGTCACGCTTGCGAGTGACGTTCATCTCGTCCAGGCGCAGAACCAGCATCGACTTCTCCGACTCCAAGTGCCGCTTGTCACTCTCCAGCTGACCAACGTGAGCATCCACCTTGCGCTTTGCTTGCTCCAGCGCCTGCACCTCTTTACGCAGCGCCTCACACGCGTCTTCACGTTCTCTTCGAGCTCGAGACTCGCTCTCTATCTGCTGCTGCAGTAGCTGGTTCTGGTGCTGGTGCTTCTCCACCTGCTCTCGCAGCGCCTTCTTCTCTCTGGACTCTTCGTTCAGTTGCTCTTCGGTTTGCGTCTGCCTCGTTAGTAAGGCAGAATGTTGATTCTTCAAGTTGGAAAGCTCCAAGTTCGTGCTAGAGACTTCGGCTTGCGCTGCTGCAAGCTGCCGCTCCAGCGTTCTCACTTGATCCCGCTGTTCCGAAGCCGACGAGGAAGTATCGGACTCTCGTCGATCCGCACTATTTTTCTCGGCTTGAAGGTACTCGCATCTTTTCTTTAGCTCTTGACATTCCGTCTCAACTGTGCTTACCTTGTGCTGGAGAGATGCGATCTCTCGCTCTAGACGAGCTTCTGTGTCTCGGGAAGTCCGAGCTGCTTCGTCCATCTCCCGTTGTAAGCTGCTTGCGGCTGCTCTAGCGCTCTCTCGCTCGGCTGTAGCTCGGGCTTCGGACTCTTGTTCCACCTCCACGAGTTCCTTACGCAACTTTTCCATTCCCCTTTGAGCCTCACTACGCTCACTCTGCAGTGAAGAAACCTGAACTTCCCAAACAGAACATTGTGGGCACTTGTCCTCCTTGTGCTGATTGAAGTCTGAGAGCTGTTTCCGAAGTTCCTCGATCTCCCGTTGACCGAGTCGGCACTGGGTCTCTGCGGTCTCTTTCTCTTGGGCGAGGGCCTCTTTTTCAGCGCGAACTGCAGTCAACTCTTGCTGCAGATTGCTTTTCTGGCTCTGTAATCCGCTCACTTCCTCTTCGAGACCCACCAAGCGCTGCTTATTCGCTCTGTTGTCTGCCGTCTCGGAGTTTAACTGTTGTTGCCTTTCACTTTTAAGTTGACTCGCTTCAGCGTCAGCTTTCCGTTTTGTCTGCTCCAAATCTTCCATGTCTTTCCGTAACGCAGCGCACGTTGTTTCCAGTTCCTGTCGAGCTCTCGATTCACTCTCAAACTGCTCCTGAAGTGCTTGAATCTGCTGCTTGTATCGGTCCATCTCTGACGTAAGAAGGCCCTGCGCACCTTCTTCCTTTGAATCCAACTGCTCGCGAAGAGCTTTTCTCTCGTTTGACTCCTTCATCAGCTGCTCCTTGATCTGAGCGTTCGTCGTCAGGATCACAGCGTGTTGATCTTGCAAGTCGCTCAACTCGTTCTGAACGTTTGTCACTTCGCTCTGAGAGGCTGCCAACTGCTTCTGCAGCGCTTCCGTTTGTCCACTTGTCTCCGTAACGATGGAGGGTCCTTCTTGGCTAGCAGAATCAAGTGTGCTCTGAAGCGCAGAACACTTCGTCCTCAACTCCCGCGCATCCGCTTCGGAACGTGAGAGTTTTGCTTGAAGCGCTGCAGTCTCTTGCTTCTGAGCAGCTTCTTGGTCTTGAAGAGTCTTCATCAGTTCACTTTTCTCTCTTTCAGCTCCTTCAGACTCAGTTTTAAGCGCTGCAAGCTCATTTTGCAGCCTCTCAACTTCATTCTGGGCTTCAGTGCACTCTCCTTTGACAACTGCCACTCGATCCTCCAAGGCACGACACTTTGTACATTCTTCAGCTTGAGCAACTGAGGATGCCTCAGACCTATTCACCTCCGACAACTGCCTCCGAAGTTCCTCTACGTCGCGTTGAGTGTCGGTGCGCTCTTTCTCCAGAGTCTTTTTCTCTTGAAGCAAAGCGGTCTTCTCGCCGCGAACGGTGTCCAGCTCTTGTTCGAGACCTTTCTGTTGGCTCTGTAGCCGCTCCACTTCGACTTTCAACTCGATAGCGAGTTGTGCTGCCTCTTTCTTCTCCCCGCACAAGCTCTTCAACTTGTCTGTCAATTGTTTCTCCTCTCGTTCGTAGTCGTCCTGGATCTCACGCTGCTTCGCCTCGTGTTTGAGCTTTAGTTTGTCCGTCTCCGTCTTAAACTCTCGGTCGAGATCCTGCTTTTTGTTGCTGAGCGTATTCTCTGCCTCTGCCTCGAGGCGCTTCAGCTGGTCTTTACGGCTGCGCTGCATAGCGTTCTCCTCCCGATCGAACTGATTCTCCAGGTCGTTTTTCTTCTTGTCGAACTCTCGCTTCGCCTGCTTCAGCTTCATCTCCTCAGCGTCTTGGGCATCCTCCAGTTGCAGCTTCAACTTCTTCCGCAAGGCTTCAAGCTCACTGTCATGGGCGTCTTGGATCTCTCGCAGCTTTCCAGCGTGATCTTGCACGAGTCGTTCGCGCTTTTCTTCGAATTCAGCGTCAGCATTTGCTTTAGCTTCGGTTCCGACTGCAGAGGTCGAAGGGGACGACAGCAGGGGTTTCTTGCCTAGGACGTTGCCTAGTGGAGCCCTCGAGAGAGGATTGGGCCGTTCGTCACTTTTGAACTCGTTCGGCGCGGTATCCAGTCCCAGGCCCTTCGCTTCACTCTTAAGCGACTGAAAAGCAACACATTCGGATGAACATTGACACTTCCAGCTATCAGACGAAAAAACGGAAAAGCACGAACCCCAAGACCTGCAACGGGTTTTAATCCACCACCACCGAGTCCGCTAGGGCCGAGAGCCCCCAACCTACCACTGGAGAGTCCGGGCAGAGGTTTCTTCTCCAGCGGATTTGCCTTCCCTAGTGGGAGTCCTCCCAGCGGCTCTGCCTTGGCCAGAGCTCCTTTCTTCTTCTTGCCACCACTCTTTCGACCTAGCAGCACTGCCACGTCCTCCTTCGCCTGTTTTTTCTTTTCATCCGTCTATTCGGTGAGCATGGGGGGAAGAAAAAGCTTATTAACTCTTGAAGTTAGGAAAAAATAGGACGAATTAAAGCACCAAATGTACCTGCTCGTCTGTCGTGTTCCGCTTCTTCTTGTGCTCCTCGTACAAGTTGCGATAAAACTGGAAGAGTACGAATGAGTGAGTGATTTAGCACTAACCAGGACTGGGGAGTATCATACACCACCACCATTACCTCATCACAAGGGTGATCCCAAGTACTTTGACCGGTGGCGAAGTTGAAATAGTAGATCTCCTCCGTGTCTGTCGTCTTGCACGGCTTCCAGTTCTCTGGGAGAGGAGCCTATGGAACAAATAAATCCAAGTGCAAGAAGCATAAAGTTCATATCGTCAGCGTTGATACAGGATTCTTCGAGCTGGTTCACGACGCCAACGCGCCTTCAGTCCCTCCCGAGCGATCCAGAACAGGTCGCGCTCGCCTTCCAGGTCCATCCCGAGCCAAGTGGCGTACTCCAGCACTTCCTTCTCCGTCGGCTCATAGTTCGGGTCGATCTCTTCTTCCAACACGATACTGTCGCCCGGTCCCCCCTCCATTGTGCCTACTTCTTCCTCCCTAAGAAGTCGTTACTGGGAAGTATTCGGTAATGGATAGAGAGAGGCAGGCACCCCTTCGCAATTCTCTTCCAAAAACACTTAGCTCGTCGAGGGCCGTGGCGGCGTCTTCTGGGCCATGGCCTTGTAGAAGTGCAGCGTCTCCACCCAGTAGCGCAGCGCTTCTTCGTCCTCACACCGCAGTTCGTATGTACGGGACCCCTGAGGGTTCAGACGCGTACTCAGGTCCACCACCACGTCAAAGTGGAAGTGGTTCCCTCTCGCGTGGCGCTGGACGAGGATATTGGAGATGCGAGAGACTGCAAAGCCCCCACGAGGCGTGAACCCTCGCGCGTAGTCGTCCTTACTGAAGTGGTAGCTTAGGATAAAAGTCTTGGGGTCGACCTTGAACCAGCGCTTCTCCCAGCCGCGGAAGATGGACGCGCTCTTCTTCTCCAACATCCCTTCAAGCACAGGTAGCTGCTGCTGCTTCTGCTGCGTCAGGTCTGTCCGAATGCAAAGTCTGTTCATCTCCCGCACTAAAGCGACCATCGTGGATCCGACTTCCCTCAGCTCCCGCGCCTGAATACGCTCCACGTCTGCTGCCAACCGCCCCACGTTAGCGTTGACGTCTGGGTACCCAGCCAAGATGCGGCGCTTCAACGTCTCCACGCGCTGCTGTAGCGTTGGGAAGTCGCGGATGCTCTGGGCTATCGGCACAGCCGAAGACACTCGCAACGAGGTCTCCTCGTCCGTAGTGAGCAACGCTGCGCTGTTGCCTGCTGACGCGTCACGACGAGGCCGGAGCGATCGCAAGCTTTGACTCGGAGCCAAACTAATCCGCGACTGAGCCAGAGGATCAACATCCGTCTCCAGGCGATCGTCCTCGCTCTCACTGTGGACAAAAGGACCGCGGTCACTGGAGCTGCCACTGGTGTGCAACCCGCGCGAAGGTTGCATCGTCGTCTCCGAGTGAGATCGCAACACGCGTCGTCGATCCACGTCCGCTGCCATTTGGTCTCTGGAGATCGGATCCGCCTTTGTCTTCTCGTTCAGCCCCAAAGTTTCGCTTTTATCGGATCGTGTACGCTCCTCAGTTGGACTCAAAGAGCCCGGAGACTTGTAGACGACGTCCATGACGCTTTTGCGCATGTTTCCCTTGAGGAGCGTGATGCTGTTGGCTGCAGTGGACGGCCCGCGCTGCTGCTTGAGTCGCTTGTAGACCTCCCACGGGATGTCCTCGCTCTCGATGTCCTCTGGCTCAGCGCTGTCATACAAGACCTGAAGGCTGCGCAGTTGATACGTCTCGGCCTGCTGCATCTCTCCCTGCCTGAAACCCGCAGCAGAGTTGTCGTTAGAAGGGGTTTTACTTCCCACTGCAGACTCCACATAAGAGATCGCACATTTGACTCACGAGCGCGAGGCTGTTGAGCGTCTCCGCCACTTTGAGGCTGTTGTTGCCGTGGTATTTCTCTCGCAGAGTCAGCGCTCGCAGCAGGTGCTGAACGGCGATATCTGGCAGTCCGTGGAGTCGGTAGACTGTCCCCAGCTCCTGCAGCGTCTCCGCAGTCCGATCATCTGCGTTACAGCCACAGAAGGAGAGTTAGTTAGGCACAGGCACGAGTCGCCCCTTGATAACGTGGTCGTACCGGGCCCGAACTTCTCGTGGATGACGAGCCGCTGGTGCAGCAGCGGGAGCGCCTTGTCGTGTTCTCCATTCATCACGAACAGCAGCGACAACTGCTTCAGGTCGTCCGACACATGCGCGTGGACTGGCAGCAGCAGTACAGACACTGTCAGTGGGTTTCTTCTACAGGAGGGACGAAGGAATGTCGGACGTACACTCTCCGTGGGTCTTCTGGGCTGCCCGCAGTCGCTCCGACTGCTCTGTGATCGCCTGTAGATGGAGACACAAAGAGAGTGAGGGAGGGAGTGGGCGGAGCGGCTTCTTGACAGCGCACGGACCTTCAGCAGCACGTTGCCGTCGCACACCGGATCGCTAGCCGACATGAGCTCCTCAATAAGACGATTGTATACTATTGTATACGTTTGGTGGACAATGGTGCAAGTATATTGTATAGTGTTCATCCTTCAAGGAGTCTCTCTCTCTGTACAAGTGCTATTGCGTTCATCCGCTTGGGCGCGTGGCGAAGGACAGCACTGCAAACGAACAAGCAAACAGAGAATGATACCCCCACGCCGGCTCATCCAGACTCAAAACGGGGCCCAGGAGCGTCTCCAGTGGGAACACTCGGTCGATCATCGCACTGTCCTGTCGGTGGATTTAGCCATGCCTGGAAAAGATCGTTTCGTCTCCGGAGCACCAGCGACAGCAATGATGTGACCTACATGGACCGGTATTATAGTGCAGAACCACACCATGTCCGCATTGAAAACACACCAGAACTGTGAATCGTACAACGGTAATGAAAAACACGTTTAACGTATGATTAGCACAGCAGCTAATGTAAAATCACATCGGCAAACAGCAGCAGCACACGCAAACAAAATACAAACACACCACAAGCTCCACAAAACACAACACCCAATCAGACAAACCCGAACACATATTTTTAGCAAATCAAAGTAATATATTTGTCTAGTATTAGCCTATCAACTCAAGCAAAATGCCTTCGCTTAGACACTCTCAACCAACCACCTCATTCTCCAAGTAGACTTTACAGCCATAAGTCCCAGCAGAACTTCCTTCCCTCTTTCCTCCACCGCGTCAGACGTCATGACCCAAACCCCAGCTTGGCAGAATCTGTGCATCGAGCTCAAGGAGAGTGATGCCCTTATACTACTTGCGTGCATGAAGAAGTACAAGACCCAAAAGAGCCAAAGGAAGTTCTGCACGCTCTGGGATCAGCCTACCCCGCACCTTATGCGGTATAAACTTCTAGTATGCCGCTGCCCGCAGTGCGAAGCGGCTGCTCCGTACGCTTCGTGTCCCTGGCGAAGCAAGATGCTGTCCTGCCTAGACCGAAAGGTAGTGTCGCTGTTTGAGAGCGGCGTGCATGTTACCAGTGCGAAGCCACCTCGCCGTCTTGAGCTTACCGAAGCTCACAAGGAATTCGCTCGTCAGATGGCACGGGGAGGCATGAAGCTGGCACGCATCCGTACGGCGATGCTGCAGCAGTTTTCGCTGCAGCCAAGCGAGCTTCCTGCGCTCCTGAAAGTTCAAAAGTTTGTCGGCTACTATCGCCGTACTAAGCTGGGTGGTAGTGACACTAGCGCTACTATTCCTGCATTGGTTCGTTCGCGCGCATTCAAAGGTCGTGAAGACGAGCACGAGCCGTTCAGTTTTGGCTGGGAGTATGACGAAAATGGAGATATATCGGTTGGCAATGGGTCCGACGAAAAGCCGTTTCTCATGGGCTTTTCCTCGAAAGCACTCCTACGCCAATGCGACCGAGACGCTGCAAGTTTCATATTTCATGCGGATGCTACTTACAAGACCAATCAAGTCGGGTATCCTGTGCTGGTCTGTGGAATTTCAGACGCTACGCGGAAATTTCACCTAGTTGCTCTCTTCATTATGTCGCAACAGCAAGAACCGCATTTTACGAAGGCGTTTGCGGCACTCCGCTGGGTGTACCACCAGGTGGTAGGCAAAGCTCTTCTTGTGGAATACTTTATGGGAGATGCTGACTGTGCTGAGTTTAATGCTGTGGCAACGGTCTTTGGGGCGGATTGCAACTACGTGCACCTCATGTGCTTCTACCACCTTATTGCGAATGTGGTGTAGCGGGATCAGCCAAAATCTTGTTAAGGCTAGATCCTGGTACCCCTTGCGCCCAGACACCGACTAACGGAGGGGGTTCTCCGATGATCCGCGATCTAGAGTGCTGAACTTGTTCACCTTGTGTACCCGTCGGTGGGCGGGATCTGCTCTTCCAGGTAACTTCGAAGAGGTTCTTGGTGAAGATCTGAACGTCTTGGCGAGACGCAGGGGTTGTGGGGTAGCGTGGAAGTCTTCACTCTACCACCGAGTTGTAGATCCAGATCTTGAGCGACTAAGTCTAGCTCGGATCTGGCGGCCG
>LGSM01000296.1:0-49888 GCA_001314345.1 Phytophthora multivora
CCCCACTCCATTGGAGTCTCCAACACGCCCATGAACACTCCAACAACAACCACATGGGGCGTCATTTTCACGCTGCTCTACTGCTGCCAAGCAGAGGGGGAGGGGGCGATTTCTTGGCTAGCAGCGCGCATTAACAGCCGAAGGATCCTCTTGCAAATCGCTTTTGGCCAAACACGACGGCACTGATTGCCGCCAATTTTTGGCAGCGTGTGCTGTACCTTCACCAAGGTGACGTGCACGAGAGATTACGACCCACCGTCTGATCGTAGCGGCAGTACAAATCAACGGCTGTGTGCAATTGGCGCCACGTTGAAAAGACAACTTGATCTCTTCGGCATCGGATAGGCGCGCGTAAGTTTTTTTGGTTGCCAGTTTGATTTGCTACAATTGAGCGAAAGCTGGATCACCCGGAAGGGAATTGTCTCCGATATCTTAGCTTCAACTTGCCTGAGCCTTCTGTCTTGCTTCCGAGTTCGTGGACGTGTACATGTATATCCGGTTTTCGGGGAGGTACTTTGAAGACTTCACGGGTTTCTTTCGCACAAACTCGACTCGATTTGCGCGAGTGCCTTGAGTCAAGGCTTGCCAGGCAGGTTCCCTGTGGGCTCAAGATCAAGCGGTTTTTAAAGGTCACTCGTTCGTGCACTTGTACGGTGAATTGAAGCTCTTCATTGCAGGTGCATCGCTGATGGAACATCTAGCAAAGCTACTGCGATCACGTGCAAAGGTGAACTGGAAAAACTGCGTGTTCGTCTTGCAAAGCTAGTGTGGCGTGCACGCCTCCTAAGGAACTGGTTGAACACGATAGAAGTGAAGTGGATAGTAAAAACCTCGGCTCCTTGCAGCCGCTCGGATTGATAGTTTACGAATAATAGTTGCGCCTCCAATGCAGCTTTACACTCTACAATGCCTAAAATTCGTACGTGGCGGTAAGGTACGGCGCCTGGGAATGCTGCGGCGGGGCTCGGTTCTCACGCGGAGGCTCAAGCTTTGGCAGTCTGTCCCTGATAATGGCAACGTTGTGGTGGCCGTTGGCCTGCGCAGCCGCAGCGGCCTGGGCGTTCTCAACAAACAGGCAGTCAAACAGGTCCTGGACGTCCGACTCCAGAATACGCTGCTGCTGCGGCGGGTGCTGCTGCTCAACGGGCGGCTGGTGGCTTGGCCACAGCAGACCACGCATTGGCAGTGAACCCGTCGGGGGTGGCGCGCGACCGGGGAACTCGAATCTCGGCCGGGGCAACGTTGGAACAGGCCCGGTCGGCACGGGAGCGGGGACGTCCTGGCGAGTTGAAGGGCCGGCGCGGTGTTGCGTGCGACGGTGACGGGTCAGATTACCGGCAGTGCTGAAGGTCTTTCCGCAGCCGGCGAAGTCACACGTGTGCGGGGTGCGCGCGAGATGAACCTTGAGATGCGGCACGAGTTTCTCGCGGCTGGTGAACACGCGCGTGCAGTGCGCCGCCGGGCAACTGATCTTGCGCATCGCGTGAAGCTTCCGGTGGCGCGCCAGGTTGCCAGACGTGCTGAAGCGCTTGCCACATTCTGCCACAGGACACTGGTGGGGCTGCTCTCCCGTGTGCGTCTTGAGGTGCTCGTGGAGTGTGAACTTGCGGTGGAAGCGGCCGCCGCAGTTTGGCACCGGACAGGCAAACGGTCGGTCCTCGGACGGAGCCGCACGGCGAGACGTGCCTGTTCGGCGGGGGGCGGCGGCGGCACCCGCGTTGGCATTGACGTTGACGTTGGCACTAGGAGCGAGATTGGCAATGGCACTGCCCTGGAGATTGGCATGCGTGTTCGGATCCTGGTAGTGCTGCGGCGGCGGATGCTGGATGGAGGTACTGCGCTGCAGGTAGAACGGGGGGTCCCGAGAGTTGTCGCTCAGCATGGCTTGCATTTTTATTGGTCCTTTGTTTAAGGGGGCAGTCCGCAGAGGGGGGAGGATTGGAGGAGGAGGAAGCGGACACGTAACGCCGCTCGGGCCGATTGAACAGTGGCTCTCCTCGCCTCAAGCTGGTACGTTCGAGAATACGGTACACAACAGAGACTGTGACACCTTGTGCGGTTTGGCTTGCTGGGCCCGTCGCCGCGCTTCTGCGTCTGGTTTGGTTTGGTGAGCTTGCGGGGCCATCAACGGACTCGTCCAGACCATTCCTGGCAGCGAATAGGTGGCCTCTGAATTCGCTTGGACAGGACACATCAGCCGCTTGCATGATTATGGCTTTGCTGGCTGTTTGTCATTGCTGCACAGTCCGCTGCCAGCGTCCAGAGCTCAGGTTTTCACGCACTGATGGACGGACGCCATGCAAATCGCCGGTGCTCGAGCGCAGCCATCTGACGCAGACACTGTAGCTGGACACTGCATGCGATGCTTTCCCCTCGACTTGACGTTGCTCCCGATCGTTTTTCTCACTCCCGGAGCCCGACAGCCGGCAACCGTGTGGATAGGCGGCCGGCTACTTTATCGCGGAGGATTTGCAGCCAACGCGCGCGCGAATCTGCCACTGCAAGTGGCTGACGCTGTCGATCTCGTCCCGCCGTCGTCGGACAAGCCGACCCCACGCTCTGTTGCCGCTTCCTCCTTTGCTCGAGGCTCGAGTTGCCACCGTGGTGGTCTTTGAGCTGAGTCTACCGCTTCGACGATCGATGGCGTTGGCTTTGGAAGGCAACTTGACCCTTGACCTGATAGCATTTGTCGATTGTTCACCATCGCAGGGGCGAGCAATTCCTCCGGGCTCGTGATGACAGCGTGCGCGGTTAACGACCTCAGAATCATTCTTTCGCAGTCACCGTGGTGCCGACATGCTCTGCCATGGACGGCGGAAGCATGCTTTGCCGGCGCGAGAGATCCGATCTTCAGTTGTCAAAAAACACTTTCGAAGCACCGAAGCGTTTCGGAGTCCACGAGTCCCACGGAATATGGTCCTTGTGACGTGGGCATTCCTTTCCTGACAAACGAAGAGTACGGTATGTGCCTACGGTACGCACGCGTGCTTCCGCGACGCTGGGGTGTGGAGACGGTTGGTACCGCGTCAACATGAGCTGAAACAGTAAGGCCTACGAGGATGACGCGTGACGGTGGTGCCATACATTGTGCATGCGGTGCCTCTTGTGGTGCATTCGCCTCGTAAAGAAGTGCAGTGCACGCTGTTCGATGATCGATCGATGATAACGGACGGACGGACATCGAAGTGGTTAAACGTGATACCATTAACACAGCGGCCTCGGCCTTAATAACTTCATCAACACAACTCTCAACAAGCACAATGGGCGCAGTTTGCCTTTACGGGTGGTACGCACCGCGGAGGAACGGCTCGCTGCGGATGATGCCGCCAACGTTATTAACGGGCGCCACCGCAGGGTTCTCGACAAACAGGCAGTCCAATAGATCCCGCACGTCCTGATCGGAGATGCGATTGTAGTCGGGTCTCGTAGCCGCCACCGCCGCCACTGCTTCTTGGGTCGGCGCAGCGGACCACATTGGCGTCTTCACGAGCATCGCACCGGGGACGACCGGGTAATGCGCCATCCGGCCTGGCATCGCTTGCATGGGGAACTGCCGTTGCTGCATCTCGGGGAAGGGCAAGCTCTTCAACATGGGCGGCTGCCGCGGCGCATCCAACCCGGCGGTCCGGTGGACCGGCGGGGCGTTGTGGCGCGTTCGTCGGTGCCGGGTCAAGTTCCCTGCCGTGCTGAAGGTTTTGCCGCATCCTTCGATGTTGCACGTGTGCGGCGTGCCCGCGAGGTGGACCTTAAGGTGTCTCATGAGCTTCTCGCGATTCGTGAATTCACGCGAGCAGTGCGGCGTTGGGCAGTTAAGTTTGTGTACCGAGTGGAGCTTCCGGTGCCGAGCCAAATTGCCCGAGGTGCTGAACCGCTTGCCGCAACCCGCTACAGGGCATTGGTGGGGCTGCTCGCCCGTGTGTGTCTTCATGTGCTCGTGCAACGTAAATTTGCGGTGGAACCGGCCGCCGCAGGTCGGGATCGGACACGCAAACGGCCGGTCCTGCGACGGTGGAGCGCGCCGTGACTCCGTCGGCCGAGCGGGCCGGTTCGGCAAGAAGAAGCCGCGGTCATTGGGCTGCTGGTCGAGCGCGGCTTGCATCGTTGCGGACGGTTTAACTCTTCGTGGATGGCAGGCAATTTGGATTGTAGGCCAGCCGGCGGACAGGGCAGCGGCGACCAAAGCGCAAAGTGCAGCGTCGTGCAGAGAATGGAGGGTGGATCTCCTCACGGCACACAACTCATGATGGGGAGTATGGTGCAGCCAGACCTTCAGTCCAAGACCCGGCCAGCTAGATTGATTTTGCTCGTGGTACATGAATTTCTCCACCCGTTTAAGCTGATGTCGCTGCAGTCTCACCTGCTAATGGGGCAGCATTCGCCTTGCAACGCAAAGATCTGGGCCTCCTTTCTGCGATAGCATCGCTACAATTTATTGCTGTCGTTGTTGAGCTTGCACTGGAAGCGGGAGACTTGCCTTTTTTTTGGTCTTTGAGTCGCCGCGCGAAGCAGCTAAGCAAGCAACTGTATCGTCAGCACTTGTCACGCTCCACAGCGTCCACGCACCCTGGTCCACTGCTTCCAACACGAAGCTTTGATGACAGCGTGACTCTCGGGGGCTCGTTTTCCAGCGCCCCGGAGGACGAGTCAATAGAGCTGGAGCTCGGCGGAAGACATTCGGATGTTAGTTCATCTGGTCTCGAGACAGCGCAACGGAGCGCAATGCAGAGCAAAACTGTAGCTGCCGGTGCACTTGCGAGCCTTCCGACGGGCCAATTGCTCTGCAGATCCGTTGCTGGACACTTTGTCACCGCCAACATCGCCGCATAATCGTCGCCTGGCTCGTCATCGCTGAGGCAAGAGGCAAAAGGAACCGCCAGGCAAAGCTTCGAATCGAAATGCACAGACCTGCCGTCGCCGAGACGCATCGGGTGTTGACTCGGACATAAATGGCGAGTTCTCCCTTCAAGCGAGTTGAATTCCCACCACCGTTGTTGAACACCTCGCCAACTTGAAAGCTCGTGTGGGAATTCCACCGAGAAACGCAGCCAGCAAACCCTGCGATTGCTGTTCCGCGTTGAAGTTTTCTACCGTGGCCCGTGGGTAAATGCGCTCCAATGGTTGTGAGATCCGTAGGTGCACCTGCACCAAACAAGGAGCACGTTGAAGTTCTCGAAACTTTCACGCGAAAGAAAATACATTGTCGAAGATCGTTTTTAGGCAAATCCCATTGTTGAACTGCGACTTCCGAGTCTCTAACCCGCACCGCTCACTTGTGCTCAACTTGCTAGTCGAGTTCCTGCCTTGTCGACCACCTAACTCGAAGCGAAACGCACATTGCATTGCCAGAGCCAGAGCTGCGTCGAACCGAGATCATCTCGGAGATGATCTTCTTACGTCTCAAATCAAATCGCTTCTCTTTGTCTTCGCGCTCCGGCTCACGTAACGTCCCACCGGCGCAGCACGGCAACAACACGGTACAGTAGCCAACCGCCTGTTGGAGAGAGCATTGCTCGAAGTGAACACGCGCATAGTGGTCCTTGCAAATCAACGTTGGATCCTCAACTATGGCGCTGCTTCATGAGATCATACTTAGTAGTACAGCATGCGCAGTAGAGGTGGAAAAAGTGTTCGATTGGCGGCCTCCTATCTATACAAAGTTGTTGCTGTGCGGCTCTTTCGCCACCTTGACACCGTCGTCCACCGAGTCGGTGCCAGTCGTCTGCGTGTGCTTGGCGTGCTCCATCTTAAGCGCCTGGTCGCGCATACGAGCGCCACCGCGTCTGGCTTGGGTCACCTTGTACACGATAGTGATGACAGTGGCCACACAGGCCACAGCGGCGATCAGAAGAGCGACGAGCATCGGAGGACCGTACAAGTTGTCTCCTTCCTCGTTGCTGGCGGTTTCGGTGCATCGCGGGCCAGTCCACGAATCCGACGAGCACTCGCAGCGGCCGTCGGAGTTACACGTCCCCGTCGTCACAGCCGAGGAACCGCTAGTAGCGATCGTGCAGTCATCGTCCGAGTTGCAGAACGCCAAGCCCGAGACCTCCACAACCAGGTTGTCGTCGTCCTGGTAGTCGTCGATGTTGTCCTCGATCCACTGCTTGGTCGGGTG
Source organism: Phytophthora multivora (assembly GCA_001314345.1). Taxonomy (NCBI): domain Eukaryota; phylum Oomycota; class Peronosporomycetes; order Peronosporales; family Peronosporaceae; genus Phytophthora; species Phytophthora multivora. The sequence continues at coordinate 6,116 of LGSM01000296.1, forward strand.
GGAGGACGGGTCGCACCCGTACGCCATGGACGAGCCCTCGGACACGTCCTGGTACACGCGGATGTAGTCGATCTTCATGAACATGGGGAACGCGTCGCAGATGGCGTTTGTCGTATTATCACTGCCGTCCCCGTAGCAGCCACTGGAGCCAGCATTAGGCGGTTTGGAGCCCCAAGAGCTGGAGAGAGCCACGTTGAAAATGAAGTACATGGGCTCCTCGATCATGAGCTTCTTCGGGTTCATCTGCGCCGTGTCCTGGGGCGGGTTGGTGATCGATTCCGAGGCGATTTCGAAGATCACCTGGCCTTCGACCTCCCAACGGATGTAACCAGAGTCGCCGGTGACCCACTCGAGCGAGTACGTGACCCAATCCAAGTACGCAGCCATGTGCACTTCCCAATTGGAAGAAATCGCGTCCATTTGGTACGTGAACTCGGATCCGGAGCTCGTGGAACCGCCCGATTGCGTACATTCGTCGGCGGTATTACCGGCATTACACAGGTACGCGCCCATGTAGGCGTTCTGCTTGGGGAAACACGTACCGTTACTGTTGACGCCCCAGTGCACCGTGCCGTTGTCCTTAAAGCCCAAGTCGGCGTTCACGTCGTACGACGCCGGACACAAATCCATCGTGCACGCGTTCACTGTGATTCCCTTAGTCACCGACGCGTTGATGGTCGCAAAGCTCTGCACGTCGTCGCTCTCCACGTCGCACAAGTTGTTGGCGGCGTAGCGGAGTCCCTGGTACCAGGACTTGTGGCCGCGTAGGTTCCAGTAGTACTTAGTCGGGACGTCCTGGTTGTTGGCACCGGTGGTGGTGCAGTCATAGCTGTAGAAACAGTAAGCGGACGAGTTGTCCACCAGCATCCGGAAGTCGTCGGGCATTCCCGGCCCGACCTGAATCGACGACGAAATGGCAGTACCGCCACCTTCAAGGATGTCGATTTCCGGAGCTCCACGACCTTGATTCGCGTTCAATCCATGGCCAGGATCGTCGTCACAGGCGCTAATGCGTTGGTTCTGCGAGTCGAAAATGGTATCATTGCACTCGTTGTACGAGAACGGCCACATCCGAGCAGTAGAACCGGTAAAAATGGCACGGCCAAGATTCCCCATGAGCCAAATACCGGGCCACGTCGGGTAATAATCGATATTCGTAGCGCGGACACTGGTAGAACCGGTTTCGATATCTGGATTACCGGACGCATTGGTTACCGCTCCTGGTAACTGCGCTTTAACCGTGACGAGTCCTCCTTGGAAACAGAATTTGTTCCAGCCCTGCACCATCGCCGAACTGTAGTAGAACGTGACGTCCTCGTACCCTGGAGGGGAGATGTACTCGTTCCATACTGTGAGGTTGGTCTCTTGGATGTCCGACTCAATGTAAAAGTAGCAGGGACCGTCGTCATCGCAGGCTGTTCCGGTCATATTGGGGTAGTAAATCTCCAGGGCGGCGTTCACTCCGTCCGGTTTGTCAATGGCTGTCCAGAGGTGGTCCTCTCCGGCTTCGAAGCTGCGGTTTGCCTTGTTAAATTCGTCGCTCATGACGAGCGTCCACGTGTCTCCGCGCGAAGACTTGTGCGTTTGAGAATTTGAGGGCGTGTCGACGTCCACCCAGGGCAAAACACCAGATTTCGTCTCGTACGACGTGCTGGAGGCCCCATAAGCGACGGACGCCATGCAGGACAAGGCGGAGACGCTCGTCCAGCGTGACATCATGACTGCGGATATCGGTAACCGAGAGAAACCTGAACTGGCTGGAGACCAAGAAGAGCGGCATCACACCATCTCAAGCTGGTGAGGGGGGCCCACAGCTTACAAACAATACGTTTAATTACATAGACAGGACTGGATTGGCAATATCTAGGAAGACCGTGTCACACGCGCGATTTTGAACCAGATTGCCTGGCGCAGCGGACACCGAGCTTCAGTATGAAGTGCTGCCATGTGTGGGGAAGAGTGTACTGTACATGGTATGGAGAAATCGATGCAGGAGTAAGTGCGAGTGGCTGCCGTTCGAACTTCGGACTGTGGATTAAACTCATTTGTTTCCCAAACTACAATTTTCAGGCGGGAATTTCGGAGCCAATCCGAAATTCAGATTAAGCTTTTCAGCTGCAGCGGGAAATTTTGTTGACTGCCAAAAACTTGATACAGGGCAGCTTGGGTTCGGAATTGGCTGCAGCGGAAGAGAACACGAAGCAGAGCTCGGTACATGTGTGTACCATTCGTACGTTGTAGTAAGTTACTAGTAGTAACTAGTAGTTACTAGTAGTAACCGAGTCTGCATCTACATTTTTGTTAGCACAATTCCCTACATCATGTCCCCGGCCGGCGGTAGGGTGAGATCCCATTTGCAGCCACGCGAGCTCTTTCACTATCCTGACTAACAAGCACGATGCATCAACAAACCCAAGGCATTGCCACTGCTTTTGCTATACATCGAGTACTGGTAACGAGTTAAGTTAACTCAGTTAACCCTTGTCTACGTCAGAAAATCTACATGACGTTTTTAATCTGCTTCTTGGACCTTCCAAATGTACTAAGTTATCTATTATTCCCGAGCTAAAGCTTAGACAAAGTTCGTGCTGTAGTCCTCTCTTCTGCTGCTTTTCGTGGCGCTTGCTTCGCTGAGAGAGATCACGGACGTCCCCTTCTCGGGTTTACTAGCGTCGACATCGATTGGCCTCATGGACGCTGCGTGTTTGAGCTCTCTCAATTGGTCCTCCGCTTGCTTCTGCTCTTGAGCCTTAGCAACGACGCGTTTATCCCCCCGCCATTGGCGAACGATCACGAGCACCGTGATCACAGCCATCCCAATAGCGACCAAAAGTGCAGCGTACATGGGAGGTCCATAGAGTTCGTCGTCGGTGCTGCTCGCACTTGCCGGCTCCGTGCATCGAGGGCCCGTCCAGGAGTCTGAAGAGCATTCACAACGACCGTCCGAGCTGCACGTGCCCGTCGAAACCAACGTCGTGCTGTCAATGGAGCAATCGTCGTCCGTCTCGCAGAAGGCCATGCCCGATACAGCAGTGAACGGGTTGTCCGTGTCCGTGTAGTCGTCGATGTTGTCTTCGATCCACTGCTTCGTTGGGTGAGACGAAGGATCGCACCCGACGGCCATATCCGTGCCTTCTGACGTGTCCTGGTACAACCGGATGTAGTCGATCTTCATGTACATGGGGAACGAGTCGCAAATGGCGTTGGAGGTGGCGTCGGAGCCGTCACCGTAGCAATCGCCGGAGCCAGCATTAGGGGGCGACGACCCCCACGAACTCGACAGCGCCACATTGAAGATGACGTACATGGGCTCCTCGACCATTTTCTTCCTCGGGTTCGTCTGGGCTGCGTCTTGTGGCGGATTTGTCAGCGCCTCGGCCGGGATCTCGAAGATCACTTGGCCTTCCACCTCCCAGCGGACGTATCCAGCGTCCCCCATAACCCACTCGACACTGTACGTGACCCAGTCCAAGTAAGCGGCCATGTGGACTTCCCAGTTCGACGAGATTGCGTCCATTTGGTACGCAAATTCCGCCCCGGCACTAGTGGAACCACTAGAAGACGTACACTCCGAGGCGTTGTTACCTGCACTACAGAGATACGCTCCTGTGTAGGCGTTTAGAACGGGGAAGCAAGTTCCGTTCGAGTTGATCCCCCAATGTACCGTGTCATTGTCCTTCAAGCTCAAGTCGCCATTCACGTCATACGAAGCTGGACACAAGTCCATCGTACACGCATTCTCCGTGATTCCCTTGTCCAATGACGCTTTGATCGTCGCGTAACTCTGAACGTCCGCGCTCTTGACGTCGCACAGGTTGTTGGCTCCGTACCGAAGACCCTGATACCAGGATTTATGACCACGTAAGTTCTCATAGTAAGCAGTAGGGACGTCCTGGTTGTTCGCACCCTCCGTGGTGCATTCGTACGTGTAAAAGCAATAAGAAGACGCGGTGTCCTCGATCATGCGGAAATCCTCGGGCATGCCTGGCCCAACTTGAATCGACGACGAGATCGCCGTGCCTCCACCCTCAAGGATGTCGATTTCAGGCGCGCCACGTCCTTGATTCGCGTTCAACCCGTGGCCAGGATCGTCATCACAGGCGCTAATGCGTTGGTTCTGCGAGTCGAAAATGGTATCATTGCACTCGTTGTACGAGAACGGCCACATCCGAGCTGTGGAGCCCGTGAACAGTGCGCGACCGAGGTTCCCCATGAGCCAGATGCCGGGCCACGTCGGGTAATAGTCAATATTAGCCGCTCGAACGGTGGTCGATCCGGTTTTCACGTCTGGGTTGCCTGATGCTTTCGAGACGGCACCTGGTAACTGGGCGCGTACCTCAATCATGCCCCCTTGGAAGCAGAATTTGTTCCAGGACTGTACCATCCCCGAGCGGTAGTAGAAGTGCACGGTTTCGTACCCTGGAGGCGAGATGTAGTTGTTCCAAACTGTTTCCTCAATGGTTTCGTCTGTCGTGTTGATGTAGAAGTAGCAGTTGCCGTCGGTATCGCACGCGGTGCCCGTCATGTTGACGGAATACACCTCCAGAGCTGAATTGACACCGTCTGCCAGCTCAATCGCAGTCCACAAGTGGTCGTCCCCAGCGTCAAAGGTGCGGCCTTCAGTGTTGAACTCATCGCTCATTGTCAACGTCCAAGCATCTCCACGTGATGAAGTGTACGTCTGCGCGCTCGAGGGCGTGTCGATATCCACCCACGGTCGAATTCCAGACTTGGTCGAGTATGATGTCGCTTGAGCTGTTGGGAGGGATGCAACGACTAACACCCCCATAGCTGTCAATAATGTCCGCGTGCTGTGCTTTAAACTTCCCATTTTGTTTCTTTTGCCCACCGGATCGGAATGCGGCGAAAACGAAAGTGAAAAGAGCAGCCAGAGACGTCCTGAGAAAGAGATCCATCCGTCTATGGCTTCCATTGTCAGTGACAATCCTGCCCTGATGTTTGATGGCTTATTCTGAAAAGCTCATGAGAGTGAAAGATGGCACATCTGGTGCTCACACGTGTGGCCTCGAGCAGCAAAAGCCGCACTAGACAAGCATCCGATCGATTGCCGTGTCGCCACCGGGTGATCTTTGTCCTGCTTGTTATATAAATGCAGTTGGTGCGATTTCAGAGGGTCCTAGTCATTGGCATTGCTGTCTATGCGTCAACAGCATCCTCGCAGATCTCGAGGAAAGTAACACGCAGTTAGTTGATCATGAGCTGCAGATGTCGCTGTCCGGGTATTTTAACTAGTCTTGCGCACAAGCCGCGAGCCGAAGTTCATGCACTTATATTGGTCCGCCTTTTGATCTTGTCCACTTCAATAATGAGGGTTGCACTGGTTGACTGCAAGACGGAGTTTTGTTGCCATGGGCGGGCAGCGGTGATCGGCGTTTTGCAGTTGATTAACGGCAAATCGAGCAAATCGGCAAATGCTGTAGACGACAGCAACACGGCAACATCAAAATCCACTTGCGCCGAAGTTTAACGCCCGACAACAGTACAGTACAGCACACGTATTCGTTCACAACAATTTGTAACGCCCGCTATGCCCCATCTGCACCTCACCAGTCGAGCTAAGTTCGCATCTGCCCGCTTAAGTGCGCACAGATGTTGATGTGGATTGAACGGCACGGGATATGGGCGGATTCTCTCCGTTGCCTCGCGCTCCGAGCAGATCCGCGTCGATCGCTAGAGGACGGACAGCACACGCGTTCGTGCGGGTTACTATGGCGCGGTCCTGACGGCCAGTTCCTTCGGACAGCCACTTCCGTTTCCATCTCGTAACTAGCAGTGACAGACACGCCACTATGACACGGCGGACACGACTGCAGGCCGGTGCGACGGCAATGGCTTTGAGCTTCGGCGCAGTGCAGGCGACAACGCAATACTCAACGAAATCGGGTCTTTTGCCGTGGGTGGACCCAGCCACGCCCAGCGCCCGACAGACGTACACGACGTCCCGCGGGTCAACGTGGTCCCTGGTCATGAGCGACGAGTTCAACACGGAAGGCCGCAGCTTTGAACCAGGCGACGACCACCTCTGGACGTCCATGAATAAAGCGGACGGCGTCAACTCGGCGCTTGAAATCTACATGCACAACATGACCGGAACGGAGTGCGACGGCGACGACTGCTACTTCTACATCGAAGCCGACACGGGCGAGACGACGTTGTCGCTGTGGAACGACTACCTTTCCCCCGCTGGGTACGAGGACGTGACGTTCTACTACAAGGCTGGGATGGTGCAGAGCTGGAACAAATTCTGCTTCCAAGGCGGCATGATCGAGGTGCGCGCGCAGCTTCCAGGCGCCGTCACCAACGCGTCTGGGAATCCGGACGTCGAGACGGGGTCCGGAAGCGTGCGAGCGTCCAATATCGACTATTACCCGACGTGGCCTGGCATTTGGCTCATGGGGAACCTCGGACGAGCCATTTTCAGCGCGTCCACTAGCCGGATGTGGCCGTTCTCCTACAACGAGTGCAACGAGACCGTCTTCGACTCGCAGAACCAACGGATCAGCGCCTGTGACGACGATCCTGGCCACGGGTTGAACGCGAATCAAGGCCGTGGCGCGCCGGAAATCGACATCCTTGAAGGTGGAGGTACTGCGATCTCGTCGTCGGTTCAGGTTGCACCGGGGATGCCCGATAACTTCCGTCTTATTACCGACACGGAGTCTTCCTACTGCTTTTACACGTACGACTGTACTACCGAAGGCGCCAACAACATCGACGTCCCCACCGCCTACTACGAATCTCTACGCGGTCATAAATCCTGGTACCAGGGACTCCGATACGGCGCCAATAACTTCTGCGACGAGGATTCGACGCTCGTTCAGTCGTACAAGACGATCGCAGCTTCGCTTGATGAGGGAATCACAGACAACGCGTGTACGATGACGCTGTGTCCAGGCGCATACGACGTGAACGCGGACTTGAGCTACAAGGACAACGGCACGGAACACTGGGGCATCAACACCAACGGCACGTGCTTCCCCAAGATGAATTCGTACAGCGGTGCGTTCCTGTGTAGTGCAGGTAACAACGACACGAGTTGTGCGGCGTCGAGTGGATCCACGGACGCGTCCTCCGAGTTCGCGTACCAGATGGACGCCATCTCGTCCAACTGGGAGATCCAAGTAGCTGCGTACACGGACTGGCTCACGTACCAGCTCGAATGGATCACTGGTGACGAAGGATACATCCGCTGGATGCTCGGAGGCGAACCTATCTTCGAGATCACGGCCGACGTACTGACCAACCCGCCGCAGGATACGACCCAGATGAACCCGAAGAAAATCATGCTGGAAGAGCCCATGTACGTCATCTTCAACGTCGCTTTATCCAGCTCCTGGGGCTCGTCACCGCCTAACGCCGGTAATGGCGATTGCTGGGGCGACGGTAGTGATGCCACTACGAATTCCATCTGCGACGCCTTCCCCATGTACTTGAAGATCGACTACATCCGCATCTACCAAGACCAGTCGGAAGGCTCCAGTATGGCTGTGGGGTGCGATCCGTCCACACATCCGACCAAGCAGTGGATCGAAGACAACATCGACTCGTACGTGGACGACGACAACCCGTGGACGGAGGTCTCTGGTAAGGCGTTCTGTGATTCGAACGAGGACTGCACGATTGAGACCAACACAACGTCGACCATCACCACCGGAACGTGTGTGAGCGGCCGGTGCGAGTGTTCCGCCTCCACTTGGACAGGTCCGCGGTGCACCGTTGCGGCCTCAGCAAGCGACGACAGCAGTGGCGACGGACTCTTCTCCTCCAATTCGTACGGCCCGCCCATGTACGTGTCCGGCGTCTTCATGGCCGTCACCGTCCTCACCACGTTCGTGTCTGTGTATCTGTCCATTCTGGCGGCTCGTAAGGGTGACGAACTGCTACGGAAAGAAATCATGGCGAAACAGTCTACTGCGTCACTGGGTACCTCTATGGGCGAGTCCAGAGTGAAGCCCCCGAAAGACAACTACAGTACCAATTTTGTATAGCTCCGGACAGTCGTAAAAGTGAATCAAGAACATGTTTTTTAAAAAAAAAAAGCTATACCCTTCTGATGAATCAAAACTGCACTGAAGTCTCCTAGCTTAAAAGAAAACTGCGATCCTTCTCTCTCTGGAAACATTCACGAATCACCAAGGCGGTTCGGAAACAGGTACTTGGAGTAGCGTCTTTCAGCCAAGGGCGACGTAAACGAAACAACCGAATCCGCATCTTGAACAATGACCCCCTCCTCCATCAATAGCGTAAAGCAGCGTCTGTCCTCATCTTCCATTGGCGGAGCAATCGTATCGGATTGATTCAAAAAGCACTTGACCAGGAAACTCCGGAGTTCGCTACTTAAAGATAACGTACCTACTCTCCATCCCTCAAACAGTTCCATCATCCCCACCAATTGCGTCGAGAAGCAAAACGCCAGCACTCCTTCTTCCTGGGGTGAGGTCTTCGCAAAGTGCTCGGCGACAAGGTCGAAGAACGTCTGCAATGCTCCAATGTGCCCCGCGCACTCTCGGATAATCACCGATTCCACCACAGGAGTCCTCATCCTCGAGGGTAGGCCAGTACCTTCCAAAGCGAGAAGTTGGCGTGCTTCATCGTCACTAAGCAAGAGGTCGCCCCTCATGATCCTTTTCTCAAAGCTCTTGAACTCGACAGGGCAGTCCATCCACTCGCTTTCAACCGAACGCCGTGTGGAGATGACAAAGTGAACGTTTGGAGGGATCCACGAGTCAGACCCCTCGACCAACGAAGTCCAAAATGCCTTGTCATTGTACTGGCACTCTGCATCGTCCAGCATCACCACAGTCATCTCCCAGTCAGCACCCACAAGACACTTTTGCTTTGAAACGTCAATACCATATCGACTGAGGGTTTGGCTGGCTGGATCCGAGTTGTTTAACGAGATCGCCACACAGTTCATTTCAGCCCAATACCGACCATGAAGCAACGTCAACAGCGCAGTCTTCCCGGAATACGGAGGAGACGATAACAGCACGAATTTCGCGGCGAGAACTGCATCGTAGAGTTTTTCTACTAGCGCAGCGCGTGGAAGATGTGGGGATCGCACATCAATTCCAGAAATGTGAGGGAAAACCGTAGGGAAAATCTGAGAACGCGAAGGATTTCGCTGCGGAACGACCGCCAGAACGTGTACCGCAGTGTTCCCAGCTTGAACAGCTTCCTTCCGCACGTCTTCCACCGATAAACCGACCGAGTCCAGTGACGCTCCGGCAGACCCCAACAGTTTTAAACCCATGACACTCATCCCTTGGGTCACGTCCGCCTCAGTCAGCCAGATATTGTTTTTCTTGGCCAGGTAAAGCTGCAGCTGAATCGCTTTTGCGGTCTTCAGGGCGTGTGGGTTCGCCGCCTTGATCTCCTCCTTCAAGTGGCTCACCGACTTGTTCTCATCGACTTCGACGATTGAGGTGACAGGAAACGGACTGCCAACGATCACGACGAAGAACTTGGTCATCTTGGCAGGTTCTGGAGAATTTGTGAATGTTGTCAAGTGTAAGGTCAATCCTTGTCAACTTAGTAAAACAATTTTGTAGCGCAGTCTGAAATTTCATGAAAATCTATTTCTTTCAAAAGTTTTTTATTTCCCGACCCGAAGAAAAACAATATCCGTTCGTGCTCACAACATTCACGTGGTGCTCATCCGCAGCTGTGAGGAAAGATGCGGCTGAAGTTTGAGAGGCAAGGTGCTTGCCGGCAACAGATACGTCCGGCACTTAGGCATCATCGCGTACAGACAACGACGGTGAAATCCGCCATACTTTAGACCCCCCCCCACAGCGGGCGATTTCACCGTCGTTGTCTTGTCAGTATACGATTTCAGTAGGAGATTACTCCCCATTCTTGAAGAATTTCTTCAGAATCCAGAGATCGTGTCGGATTTGTAGCGGTCAGTGGCTTTGCTTGGAGTGCGGTGAGCACAGCCAATTCCCAGGTGTCACATCTTATGTTCCATCATTAGCGTTCATGCTTCAGCTGCCAGGAGTTTGGGTGGATTGTCACCGCGTGCGTGGAGGGAAGGAGGCACCGCGTAGCTGTCCAACAGATCAAGCGGCTCCCGTTTGCACGAACTCTTGATCCATTTCCGATTCCTACCAACGATGCTCACCCGAAGGTTGACTGGATATGCTCTGGCGGTGTCGCTTACTTGTGTCTCCGCTACTGACGCTGCTACAGCGACATCATACTCGACCAAGTCAGGTTTGAGGCCGTGGGTGGACGTGGACACCCCGGCAAGTGCACAGAACTACACCTCGTCACGTGGAGCTTTGTGGACGCTCACTATGAGCGACGAGTTCAACGTCGAAGGCCGAAGCTTTGAAGCAGGCGACGACCACCTCTGGACAGCGATGGAACTTGCGGATGGCGTTAATTCAGCGCTGGAAGTCTACTCCACCAACATGACAGGCACGGAATGTGATACGGATGGCAATTGCTACTTCTACATCAACACGACAGACGAAACCATAGAGGAAACGGTGTGGAACAGCTACATCTCACCGCCAGGATACGAGACCGTGTACTTCTACTACCGATCGGGGATGGTGCAGTCCTGGAACAAATTCTGCTTCCAAGGCGGCCTGGTTGAGGTCAAGGTGCAGCTCCCAGGCGCTGTGACGAACGCTTCGGGCAATCCGGACGTGGAGACGGGATCGACCACCGTTCGTGCTGCTAATATCGACTATTACCCGACGTGGCCTGGTATCTGGTTGATGGGAAACCTTGGCCGAGCGTTGTTCAGCGCGTCGACAAGTCGAATGTGGCCGTACACGTACAACGAGTGCAACGAGACCCTCTTTTCCTCGCAGAACCAGCGCATCAGCGCATGTAACGACACCCCTGGCCATGGTTTGAACGCGAACCAGGGCCGTGGAGCGCCTGAAATCGATATCCTTGAGGGTGGAGGAACTGCTATTTCGTCGTCCATACAGGTCGGACCGGGCATGCCGGACGATTTCCGAATGCTGGAGGACAATACCACCTCGTCTGCATACTGTTTCTACAGCTACATCTGCACTACCGAAGGCGCCAACAACCAGGATGTCCCGACTGAATACTACTGGAACCTCCGCGGCCACAAGTCTTGGTATCAGGGTCTTCGTTACGGTGCGAACAACATCTGCGACGTGGAAGACGACGACATCCAGACCTTCGCTACTATCAACGCGTCACTTGCTAAGGGGATCACGGACAACGCTTGCACGATGGAGCTTTGTCCTGCTTCGTATGATGTTAACGGCGATATGGGGTACAAGGACAACGGTACAGTGCACTGGGGGATCAACACCAACGGCACTTGCTTCCCCAAGCAAAACGCTTACATGGGCGCGTACCTGTGCAGTCCTGGCAATACGAACTCGGAGTGTACATCTTCCAGCGGCTCCACCGACTCAAGCTCCGAGTTCGCGTACCAAATGGACGCTATTTCCACCGACTGGGAAGTGCACATGGCCGCGTACTTGGACTGGGTGACGTACACTGTCGAGTGGGTCATGGGGGACTACGGGTACGTTCGGTGGGAAGTGGAGAACCAAGTGATCTTCGAGATCCCTGCTGAAGCTCTGACAAACCCACCGCAAGACACTGCACAGATGAACCCCAAGAAGATCATGATCGAAGAGCCCATGTACGTCATCTTCAACGTCGCCTTGTCGAGCTCCTGGGGTTCGTCACCTCCTAACGCCGGCTCTGGGAGCTGCCGAGGTGACGGCTCCAGCTCTCAAGACAACGCCATCTGCGACTCGTTCCCCATGTACTTGAAGATCGACTACATCCGCGTGTACCAAGATACATCGGACACAACAGGCATGGCGATCGGTTGCGATCCTTCCTCACACCCGACCAAGACGTGGATCGAGGACAATATCGACGACTACACGGACACGGACAACCCGTACACTAAAGTGTCCGGCATGGCCTTCTGCAACTCGGACGACGACTGTACCGTCGGCACTTCGTCCGTGGTCACTGGAACGTGCAACTCGGACGGTCGATGCGAATGCTCCTCGGACTCCTGGACAGGCCCTCGGTGCACGGAAGTGACCAGCACAAGCGACGACGACACTTTGTTCGGCCCTCCGATCCTTGTGTCGATCCTCGTGGCGGTTGCTATCGTCGCTGTAGCAGTCAGCGTCGTGTTTTACCAGCGGTGGCAAGCCAAACAGATGAATCTCCGCCTTCGAGCCCAGGAACAGGTCAAAGAACTGAACAAAACCGCTTCTGTGATGGCTACACCCGAGTCTACTACTAGTAAACTGGAGAAATCTGCGTCCGTTAGCTTCAACGGCGAAGCGAGCGGCAAGAAGGAAGACTACACCACGAACTTCGTCTAATGCTACATGTAATGCTAATTACCCTATGTACTATCATACCCTTCCTAAACCAATCCAAATTGAACCTCGAATATATCATGTTGCCTTTCTCCCAAATGATGACCCCAGACATGCTCACAAGTCACAGATTTCCGATAAGAGGCTCCGTCATTCACTTCCAGCGCCATGTCCAGTCCGAACCGCTTCGTGGCTGGGCCCAACTTCTACAACTATGACATGTACGGAGGGCTACGAGCTGGCGGCTTGGTGCAATTCTTCTCCAGCCAGTTCATAGGCCTCTTGGCCGCCACGTTCACGTCCTCGTTCGTCTACATCGGCGCTCGTTACGGCCTTTTGCTCATGGTCAGCAGTAAATTACAACTGACAGAGGGCCAGACCGAAGCGATGGACAGACTAGTGGAGGTTCCAGCCGCCTTGGCCTTCTTTGTGGGGCTGCACGCCGATGCAGTGCCATTGTGGGGCTCCAGACGCAAGTCCTACATGGTTCTAGGCATGGCGTTCAGTCTGCTGTGCTTGAGTCTCATCGGACTTGGCTGTCTGTTTGCTGAGGAACTGGAGAGCGCTATCGGCAGCAGCTTCAGCTACATTATGATGCTGCTTATGGGCGGCGTCAGCTTCGGCTCCATGATCAACTTCTGCTCTGTGCACACTGCAGTGGTGACCTTATCCCAACGTGAGAGTCTCGAGAGAAGAGGTGTGTTCCAAGCTGATTACCTGGTCGTGAGAGCTACCGGACAAATATCGGCGAGAATGCTGGTGTATCTGATCCAGAACGTCGTGGAGAAGTACGAGATTTCGCTGATCTTGGTGGCTTTGATGCCGTTGTCCCTGACCACGATCGCTGCCGTGATTACAGGCCTGGATGAACCCCCAGCCTACCGCAAAGAGAGCTTGAGGTGCAAGTGCGAGAGCTACTGGAAACTCACCAAGCAGAAGGCAGTGTGGAAGATCTTGGTGGTGATTGCCAGCTTCGCCTTCTTCCTGAACTTCGGATTTCCATTGGTGACGGAGGCGTTGAGACAATGGACAGACACGGCGGACAGCGCGTCAGCACTGCTCAGTAGCAGCTTAAGCGATCTAGTGATGATCTTTACGGTGCTGGTGTGGAGGTGGCGATTCCGGAACATGTTGTGGAAGAAATTCTTCGCAGTAGCACCGACAATGACCATCACTCCTCAGATTTTGATGGCGGTGTTGGTCATCCCAGAGCTGTATCGGAGTCCAGCGGTCTACATCGTGCTCACTGGAATAACTGGAGTGTCTTCAGGTGTTATGGCGTTAGTACTGCTTGTTCCAGTGACTGAGATCATCGAGGAAGGCTCGGAAGGAGGCGTCGTGGGCCTCGCACTGTCGTTCAACACCATCTTCAAGGTCTTCGTGAGCACTCTGCTCACTACCATCCAACGATCGTCGTACTTCCCGTCCGACGAGGACCAAGACACGACGCACAGGCGCTGGTCGATCGCCATCCTGGAAGTCGTCACGTGCTGCGTCAACAGTTTGGTCTTCCTCGTCATCCCAATGCTCCCGCTGCAGAAACTCGACGCCCAATTCGTCCGCATGTACGGAGGCTTCACAGACAACGCCGGAGCGCTCACTGCTGCCGCATTCCTCACGTCGCTCGCCTACTGCGTCGCGTACAACGTCTACATCTTCAGCGAGGCCATCAACTGAGACCATCGACGTCTCATTTGGAGACGAAATCCAGCCGTTGCATTTCAAAGGTGGCATGTCGCAGTACCCTACGAGAACCAATATCCACAATCATTCCCACCTCAACAGCAAGCAGAAAACTTAGTTTGAATACAACTTTCTTCCTTATAAATTGATTCCTCTTCAAAAGCTACTGTGCTGAAGTATCTCTTTAGTCGAGGGTAACTTCAAGGGCTTATTCCGCCCTTGTGTGTCATTTCAGCTCTTCCCCCATCAAGCGCTTAATGAGTCGAAGTGACGAGTGCCAAGCCGCTGCCATGCGCCCGGGTGCCCATGCAGGTTCAGTAGCTGAGCCAGATGCTGAACCAGCTTTAAATCTCGCTGTACATCCAAGTACGAAGCACGAGACACCAGGAACGTGGTTCGGAGGTGTCGTGGGCTGCAGTTACCTGCTTCTTCTCGTCGTCTGCGCGTTCCTGAACGCTGCGTTTGTGCTTTGGCCTCTGACACTTTTACGGTGGGGCTGCAGACTGCCAACTCGCACTTGTCGCCCAGTTTTCCGCTTCTTGGAGGCCAATTTCTTCGCAATGTTAAGTGGATTGCTGGAACTGGTTGGGGGCGTGAAAGTTGTCGTTACGGGGGACGAAGAGCTGCAGTTTAACCCCCAAAACAACGTGCTTATGATCTGCAATCACCGCAGTGAAGTGGATTGGATCTTCTTCTGGAATTTGGCACTGAGACTTGGCGCTCATGATCGAATCCGTGTCATGATGAAGAGCGTCATTCGATACGCCCCCGGTGTGGGCTGGGCCATGCTATTGCTGGAGTATCCGTACATTAACCGGAACTGGGCTACGGACCAAGACCGATTGGCCAAGTTAATCCAGTCTTACCAGGATGCGGACATGGGCTCGTGGCTGTCGATGTTTCCGGAAGGAACGGCGCTGTATGACAAGACGTTGAAGAAGAGCCACGAGTTCGCAGAGAAACAGGGAGAACCCAAATGGAGCTACGTTCTGCAGCCGAGAGTCAAAGGATTTGAGCTTTGCGTGGATAAATTGGACCCGGAGTATATCGTGGACCTCACGGTTGCGTATCCGGAGCTCAGGGAAGGCGTTCGACCGTCACCTGTAAGTACACGTGTATTGCTTGAGGACGTTGGGAGGAATTGCTGGTGCTAACTATGTGCTGTTAATTAGATGCGGTTCGTGCGAGGACAGTTCCCAACGGAAGTTCACATGCATGTGAAGCGGTATCATCGGTCAACTTTGACAAAGCACAAGGACCACATGGATCAATGGCTGAAGGATCGGTTTGCCGAAAAGGAGGAGCGTCTCCAGCGTTTCTACGAGGCTGGAGCGTTTGAAGGCAAGCCATGCGTGCGTCAAGAGCTTCCATTGCGGAGTTCAGTGGTGCCTGGCACAGTTTTCAACCTGGCACTGTGCGGCCTAGCTCTCTATTGGCTTATTTCCTCCCCAGTCCTTGCGTGCACGTGGTTTGCGCTTTGTACTGCTCTCTCGGTGCTCCAGGCGCGCAACTTCGGTAACTAAAGTCCAACAGAGCTCGATATGACTTCCGTTGGTATTATTTAGCGCTGTGTAAGCTATGGAGGCTGCAACTACCCAATGAGCTCAGGAATTCCTCATCTTCATCTTCAGGTTCGGCCTCGAGGGGACGTCCGCCACTTTTCGGAGTTGCGTTCGGGCGCTTTGGCATCGCCACCGCAGCGAAGGCCCAACTGGATGCAGCGCTTCTGGACGTCGAACGGGGTTTTCCCAGGTAGTCGAGCGGCCAACATGTGCGCCGTATCGCTCTGTTGGCCACGCAGCAGACTCTCTTCTTCGCTGGAGAAGACGACTTCGCTCACTTGCGGTCGGGAAGAGGCTTGTCGATACGCCTGCGTGCCTTCGAGCTTGCTGGTTCGTCCGTTGATGCCGTCGAGAGCCACAAGGGCCAGCACCAGCACGCACAGGAGCTTCATTCTACGTGGTACGAGCTTGAAAAGACGCTGAAAAATGTCTAAGAAAAGATGGAGCGACATCATGACGCGCAACCGACTCCGAGCATCAACCTGCACTTTGGTTGCCACATGAATGAACATACCAAATCTTGTGTAATGGGGCAAAAGGGGGCAGAAGAAACGTTCATTCAGTGGCCTAGTGACGGCCACATTCGACCTTCCTGCGCTGCCCACAAGTTGGAATCAGCTTTTTGGCGTAACCTATCTTAAGGCATATAAAGAAATACCCTAGTGTGATACATTGTCGCTTTAAGTGGAATTACGAAACAGCATGCAACTTCAACTTGCTGAACTCATGGATGGCTACCCGTGACAGCTCCCCTGGACATTTGCCTGACTCCCTCCTGGCCATTTACCCGCTACTTTGGCCTAATCTCTGTTAGCATTTCGCGATTCATCACCTGACAGTTCTGTGTACATGATGCAGGACCCGCATTTCCCCCACGTTTCCGGCTTCCGACCAATTGTGCTCTACGACACTCGAGTGGACCTGATCGACGAATCCCTGACGCTTTCACGCTCCCGAAAGGAGCAACTTCCGCACTTTTCCACGCTTTCCAGTCGAGAATTGGACGAAATCGACGCTGAATGCGTATTATCCCCCGAGTCCCAACCGGATAAAGCGTCGATGATTCTTCAAATTCAACAGTACTCTCCACCTCCGCAACGAGAGCGAGGATTCGCTGTAGGGGACGCCATGTTGAACTATCGAGCATTCGGGAGCTTACGGAACGGCTTGGCTCCTGTTGCTCTCCTCAATCGACGGCATGTAGGTCTCGCGCTGTCCGCTTTCGCTTTAGGAGCAGCAGTCGCAATTATCCGGACGGCGTATCGTCCTCTGCTTTTATCCGTCTTGAGGATTCGATTCCAGAGGAGCTACGACGCTCAAGTGACTTTACTGGACTGGGGCGACCTGCTCTCTGTGCTTCTTGGACTCTTGTCTGACTGTGTGCCGATATACGGCACCCGTCGTAAATCCTACATCGCGCTTGGGTGGATATTCAGCGCCGTCAGCTTTGCTTGCATCAGCGGGATTTACACCCAGCAGATTCAGGATGTTAAAGACCTTAAAGCCACGTTTGGACGTTTGCTGGAGGCCTGGAGTGTCGTCGGCAGCTTGAGTTTGCAGCTGGTGTGGGTCTCCATGTTGGCTCTGGTCGTAGGTTTCGGACAGCGGGAAGCTCTGAGCGAGCGAGGAGGATTGGCGACGTTGTTCTTGGTGTTTTGGCAGACTGGGGTACTTGCCGCTCACTTGGCTGTAGCTGAGTTCCAGCAGAGTTTAACTGTGGCAAACACCAGTGCTGCCATCGCCACGATTTCGGTGATAATGCTGCCTTTCGTGCTCTGGTTTCTTCATGATGACGATGAACAGGAAGCAGCAGCTTCATTGATTGCGTCGACGAAGCGCGTCGGACTGGTGCCTGCACTACGCACGGGCGTCGTTCAGCTGTGGGAGATTTGCCAGGAGAAAGTGACGTGTCGAGTGCTGATGTTCCTGCTGATGTACGGAAGTCTACTCAAAGCCTGCGATCCAGACGTGACCGAGGCTCTGGCTACCTGGAGTGGCTACTCTTCCAGCGATAATGGCGATAATCCCTGGGTGTTGGTGGTTCAAAGCTCTGTAGAGCTTGTAGCATTGATCCACGCCGAGTGGAGGCTGCTGACCGTTGCTTGGAGGCAATTAGCTGTTATCGGCACTGGTATCGTCGTGGTGGGGACAATTATCCAAGCCACGGTTGTCTCCATGGATATTATCCGTACCAAATGGTTCTTTTCCATCTTTGTGGGGATAATTGGATGGCCCAAGACATGGATCTTGGTGTTTATGGTCTTGACAACGACAGAAGTTGCTCATGTGGGCTGCGAAGCGGTCACAGTGGGTCTCGTACTGTCAAGTATGGGTCTTGGCACCTCCACTATGAACGCCATTGAGGGATGGATAAGACAGGCCACAAATTCAACAAATATCCAAGAAATGGTCGACGAAGACTCCCACAGCACACGAACTCATATCCTCCTCGCTGCTGTCGCCTACGCCGCCGTCAATTTATTCGCAGTAGCTGCTGTGCCATGGCTCCCCCGTTCCAAGCTCGAGACGCAACAACTCCGGGCTTTCGGAGGCTACAGTAGAAAAGGAGCTTCCTTGATTCTGGTACTCTTCTTCGTACTCTTAGCGCTTGTGGTCGTAGCAAATCTTTAGATAATATAACCCCAGGCCTTTCCAGCTTCATCTGTTGACCCCTCTATGTCGTGGTGTGCGATCCAAGTGCGTATCTGTTGAGATATTCTTCCTGGCCTGAATAATCCGCTTCACTGCCTCTCCTTCCTTGCGCAATTCGTCCTCTTTCTTGTATTTTATCTCGCGCATTGTCAATTTCTGGCGATTTAGCAGTTCGTCTCGGTTCGATCCGTTGTGGATAAATCTCTTGACTTGCTTCCGACCGCGAGGAGCGACAATCACAATCTTCTGCTCCACTTCACTGTCATTTACGCCATCCATGAACGCTGAGGCTTCAACTTGGCCCTGTAGTTGCTCGCTTTCCATCATTTCCAGCATATCAACGACAGAAATGGGCTCTGGCTGAGGCAATAGTGTCTTCCAATACGTCGTAATGGAGTGCAACAAGTACAAGTGACGAAAAACAACGCCCAACTTCTGGCGGACGTACTTCTTACGGTACAACGCGGTGAGGAGGTCGTTCTCCGTGTCCTCCACGCCCATCGCCTTCCTCCACTGAGCTTCCACTTGCAAATTGTGTCCTACTCGATTCAATAATTCGGAATGAGAGAGCTCGTCCCGCTCCCGGACCCCTCGCAACCCTCGTAAAACTTTCCGGTAAAGAACTCGAGACTTTTTCCGAGTTTCGTCTCGACGGCGATGGAATTCTCGAAATCCTCGTTGAACTCGCAGTACAGCGCGTACTACCAGTGTCTGTCGGAACAATCGACGCCCGAGGTGCCCTCGGAAGCAGCGCTGGATCTGTCTGGCGCTAAAATCCAAGAGATTCGCGTACATTTGGGCGATATTTCGCTGTTCGGTCTCGAGCAAGTTGACAATACGCGAAGCTTCGTGCAAGTCGACGTCGAACTGCGCGTGGGTCTGGTTCATCCGTGCAAAACTCTCTCGTACGCGAGTTTTCACGCGTTTTAACTCGTCAATCGACTTTTCCAGCGGCGTTTTACCAAAGTCTTCGGGTTTTAATCGTCTTGGCGATTCAGTAGTGACTGAACTGGGAAAATGAGGCAACAGCGTACGAGGACGAGACGACGCCGGTTGTCGAGGGAAATACGATGGCGGGCGAGGCGACACCTTCGTAGCCAGCGAAGGCAGCGGCCTTGCCATCGTAATGAGAAATTCTAGTACTGCAACTAAAAGATAATAATACAAAAAAACAGTTTTTAAGTTATTTTAGACAAAGTTCTGTCTGTAGTTATCTTTCGGTCGTCGCTGTGAATGTCTGTCGGACGAGCGTTTGACCTGCTCCAGCCTCACGTCTTCGTGTATAGGCGTCGACTGGGTGTTCGTCTTGTGCTTCTTCAGCGCCAAGTCACTCTTGTTCTGGTCCTTGACGGACCACAGCACAGCCACGAAGCTCAAGAAGACCATGACAGTAGCAACTCCGATCGCCAGGCCCATTGGCGGACCGTACGAGCTGGAAGAGCTGAAGGTCTTCGTAGTACTGGACGAGCGAGACGAAATGGCCGTCGTACACCGCGGACCTCCCCATGAAGAAGAGTACGTGCACTCACAACGGGACTTGACGCATTTCCCCGTCTTCAGAGCCGTTTTCCCTATCGTTCCACCAATTGTGCAGTCGTCATCGACAGTACAAAACGCCTTACCAGCGACTTCTTTGTGGTGGTTGTCGTCGTCCTGGTACTCGTCGATATGCGCCTCAATCCACTTTTTGGTCGGATGACTCGTAGGGTCGCACCCGACCTGCATGTAGTTGTCGGCTTCAAGGTCGTCGGCGTGGTCCTGGTATAAGCGAATGTAGTCGATCTTCAGGTACAACGGGAAGGCGTCGCAGATCTTGTTAACGGTTTGGTCGGAGCCATCGCCTCTGCATTGTTTCCCAGGGTTTGGCGGTGTAGCACCCCACGAACTGGACAGAGCCACGTTGGAAAGGATGTACATAGGCTCCTCCAGCATCATCTTCTCCGGGTTTGTCTTGTTGGCGTTCTGCGGGACGTTGGAGATCGATTCGGACGGTACTTCGAATAGTGGACTGCCTTGCAACATCCAGCGGACGTATCCGCTCTTCCCGGTTACCCACTCCACTTGGTATACGACGTAGTCCAAGTATACACCGAGGTGCACCGGCCAATTGGCCGAGATGGCGTCCATTTGGTAGTTGAAGGAGCTCATGGCGTTTGACTTTGGCGTTGTAGTCTCGTTCCTGGGACTGGCACATTTCGAGTTGGTGTTATCCGGATCACACAGGTACGCGCCTGTATACACGTTGAAAAGCGGGTAACACGTGCCGTTCGAGTTGATCCCCCAGTGCCCAGACCCTGACTCGTCCATAAGACTCAAATCGCCATTTACATCGTTGGACGCAGGACACGTGTCCGAGGAGCAACTGTTGTCTGTGATTCCAGTCTTAATGGACTTGGCGATGGTCTCGTAACTCTGTTTGGTGTCAGTAGTGGGGGAGCAGAAGTTGTTGGCACCGTATCGAAGCCCTTGGTACCAGGATTTATGCCCGCGCTTCTCGTAATACGCAGTGGGGACGCCCACGTAATTGGCACCTTTGGTCTTGCAGGTTGCACCGTAAATACACGAATAGGAGTCTCCAGACGAGTAATTCACGCCGAAAATGCGGTACTCTTCGGGCATCCCCGGTCCAATCTGCAGCGAGGAAGAGATCAAAGTGCCACCGCCTTCCAGGACATCGATTTCAGGAGCTCCTCGCCCTTGATTTGGGTTTAAACCGTAGCCAGGATTGTCGTTGCAAGCGCTAATTCGTTGGTAACTCGGTTCGAACACGTCCGGCTCGCACTTGTCGTACGAGAACGGCCACATGCGGTTGGTAGAGGCCGAGAAAATGGCTCGACCGAGGTTCCCCATCATCCAGATACCCGGCCAAGTGGGGTAATACGCGCCGCTTTTAACCCTTCCGTTCTCCCCAAGTGCTAGATCGGGATTTCCAGATTCGGGTGACACAGCACCGGGAAGTTGGACGCGGATCTCAATCATCCCTCCTTGGTAGCAGAATTTGTTCCAGGACTGGACCATTCCCGACCGGTAGAAGAAATAGGCGTCGGTGTAGCCTGGAGGGTGCGTGTACATGTTGTACACGTGAATGACGTTCACTTCGTCCACTGCTTTGATGTAGAAGTAGCACGTTCCGTCACTGTCACACGTGGTAGACGTCATATTGTGCGAGTAGAGCTCCAGAGCTCCGTTGACGCCGTCGGGTTTCTCCAAGGAAGTCCAAATGTGGTCGTCACCAGGTCGGAAACTGCGGTTCGGAGTGTTGAACTCGTCGCTCATGACGAGATCCCATCGCCGCCCTCGAGAGTTGATGTAGATTTGCCGATCATCAGGTGTGGCAGGATCCACCCACGTTTTAATCCCCGACTTGGTCGGATACGTCGCGTCTCCTGTTGTTGCATTCTTTGCTTCGGTCGAGCTGGATATTATCCAAGTTATGGCCAAAACGAACCACTGGAGCCGCATCGAAAGATTTTGGTCTTGAACGCGAGATTACAATTTGAATAATGCACAGACTCCAGCCACTGAAAGCTAAGAAAAGCTGCCCAGGTGTTGAGGTGGAGGAGGATCAGCTCAGGAGGGGCGATAATAATAATATTTTTTTGTAAATCAAAATATAATTATTTCTTCAAATTTACAGGAAATTCTGGCTGTAGTTGTCTTTTGGAGTTTCGTTCTCGTCTATTGACAAATTCACTCGCATCGGAAACGAAGGTCTCAATTGCTCCCGTTTCTTGGCTTCTGCTGCTTGAATCGCGTGTTCCGCTTGTTTCTTCAGCGCTCGGACAGACACCCCAGCTGCGATGAAGGTCGACAGTAGCGTAACAATCGCCACACTGAGGGAAATCGCCATGGGCGGGCCGTAAGTGCGTTCCGTTATGGAATTGGAACTCGATTCTTCAGCCAGAGCGAAAGTGCAGCGTGGTCCACCCCAAGAGTCCGGATACGAGCACGCACAGCGGGAGTTAACGCACTTGCCCGTTACCAGTCTCCGAGTGCCATTGCTACTAATCGTACAGTCACCATCAGCCTCACAAAATCCTTTGCCAACGACTTCCATCCACGGGTTGTCCCAGTCTTCGTACTCGTCCAAGTGACCTTGGATCCATTCTCGAGTCGGATGGCTGGCCGGATCGCACCCAAGCTGCATGTAATCGTCATCTGCACGATTCCCCTTTGGATCCTGGTACAGGCGGATGTAGTCGATTTTCAGGAACATGGGGAAATCATCGCAGATTTTATTCACAGCCTCATCGTTCCCATCCCCTCGACATTCACTCCCAGCGTTCGGAGGTGCTGCACCCCATGACCTTGACAGCGCCACGTTGAGAATAATCGACATGGGTTCTTCCAGCATGAGCTTTTGGGGGTTATTCTTTTTGTCGTTTTGAGGGACAATTGAGAACGTTTCCGCTGTAACTTCGAAGAGAGGCTGACCCGCCCCCATCCAGCGCACGTACCCGTTCTCCCCTGTGACCCATTCCACTTGGTATACGAAATAGTCCGTGTACGCGCCTAAATGCACCGGCCAATTGGCAGAAATCGCATCCATTTGGTAGTTGAATGGCTCCATGGCGTTCGTTCTCGGCGTCGTAGAGTTTCGCGGTTCGACACACCGTTTATCCGTATTATCCGGATCGCACAAGTACGCGCCCATGTACGAATTCATGACTGGGAAGCACGTGCCGTTACTGTTGATCCCCCAGTTACTAGGCCCTGCACCGTCGATCAGATCAAGGTCACTATTCGGGTCTAGTGACGCTGGACAAGTCTCGGAGGTGCACGTGTTCTCACTGATTCCAGCTTCTAAAGCCGCTTTAACTGTATCAACACTCTGCTTTTTATCAGCTGAAGGATCGCAGAAGTGGTTGGGTGCGTAGCGAAGACCCTGGTACCAGGATTTATGACCTCGCTCTTTCTCATAGTAAGACGTGGGGACATCAATGAGATTCGCACCGGGCGTCTTGCAGTTGTACTGGTACACGCAGTAAATGTTCTCTGCGTCGTATTTTTCCTCCGCTGGGAACAACCGGAAGTCACTGGGCATCCCCGGAGCAATCTGAAGGGACGAAGAGATGGCCAACCCTCCACCCTCGAGGATATCGATTTCAGGGGCACCTCGTCCTTGGTTTTTATGCAAACCGTAGCCCGGATCATCGTCGCACGCGCTGATTCGCTGGTTACTTGGCTCGAAGATGTCCGGCTCGCATTTGTTGTAGGAGAATGGCCACATCCGACTTGTAGAAGCTGAGAAAATGGCGCGGCCGAGATTCCCCATCATCCAGATACCAGGCCACGTCGGGTAGTAGCTCCCACTTGCAACTTGCCCCGATTTACCTAACGCAAGGTCTGGGTTCCCCGATTGTTTTGAAATCGCCCCTGGAAGCTGAGCCCGGACCTCAATTAGCCCCCCTTGATAGCAGAATTTGTTCCAGGACTGCACCATTCCTGCTCTATAGAAGAAGGAGACGTTCTCGTACTGTGGAGGGTTCAAGTACGAATTGTAAATGGAGAGTTCGGTCAGGTCGTCGACGGCTTCGATGTAAAAGAAGCAAGTTCCGTCGTTGTCACATTTAGTCGACGTCATATTGTGCGAATAAACTTCCAAGGCCCCGTTCACGCCGTCGGGTTTCTCAAGGGAAGTCCACAAGTGGTCGTCACCGGGTCGGAAGCTGCGGTTGGCAGTGTTGAACTCGTCACTCATTACGAGTTGCCACGTTTCGCCTCTCGAAGTCGTGATTTGTTGGACATTGGCTGGTGTTGCAGGGTCTACCCACGCTTTAATGCCGGACTGGGACGGATACTCCTTTTGACTGGCCGCTAGCACCACTGACCCCCATGTCGCCAAAGAGAGAGAGAAGCCTCGCATTTGAATGCTCGGGCTTGCTAGATAATTTACAAATGAGAACTATTTGACACGTCTGTTGTTCCATTGCAGAGTCGGAGTAGCGAGAAGTAACACTGTACTCATTTGCGTGCGTACGGAGACAGCCCCGTAGATCATCTACTAGATGCCTCTTGGTGCAATTGCGCTGACCACAAATTATGCCAGCGTGTGACCTTGAATTGTTTGAATTGAACTGCAAAGCCGTGTTCTTGGTAAGAACTTATTGGTGGCGAGTGTATGGTTACAATTGTACCCCGTTAGAAATTGATAAAACAAATATGTGCATATCTATATTAATAATCCTGTATTCAACACGATAACGATTGCATACTCAAAGTAAGAGTATAAAGTTTGACAGTGACGTAGGAAAGTGATATTTGTTGATCTGGTGAGCTGACAACTGCACACCCTAGCCAAATGGGACTACAAAATTTAGAGGCACTCGGTTGTAACTGTGACTGCAGCTACTACATATACAACCAACGGAGCTTCATCACAAGTGGACACCTGGACTCTAGCACAGTATTAGATTGATGGGACAATGCATCCGATTATGGCATTACCAAAACGCATTATGGCATTGGTGCAATGAATTTGTAACGTGTCTTAATTAGCTCTGCACGCCGAGCTTTGGTCGCTCAGTGCCGATAGGCCCAAGAATCCGCAGGCTGTCAGTAGTAGAACGTCTACTACCCCGCCGGTGTACGCCACGCTGACGCACCACCTACTTGTATTTCGTTCGTCACTTAAATGTAACTTAGATAATCTGGAATAGACTACCTATCCGTACTGCAGCCGTCCGAATCCGAGTTGTCGTCCAGCCACCACTTGGACACGCACCACTTGTACTTGCCCTCCGCGTTCGCAGTTGCTGAAGACGTGAAGACCGTTGCCTCTCCCGTACCCGTACCGCCGTTCACCGTTCGTTCCGTTTGTGAGCGCGTCCACCGACGTGTCCGCTGCCTCACCGTCCGTCCAATGCAGTCGCGTGCCCACTGACATGTGCACCGCTTCCGCCCGTTCGCCGTTCGTTAAGTTCGCTTGCTCCCAAGCGGTTCGTTCCGAGCGCCACTTGCTGTCAAGTGTGCAAATTCGAGAGTCACCTGTCGCCTAGTGGTCGGATTCAAGAGTGAGCGTCGAGCACACCGGGCTCAAGGTTCTTCCAAACACCGCTCCGCCGATCCTGCGGGTTCGTGCGGGATCTTCAAAGGCCCCATCCGCCAGCAGCTGCTCCACTTCGATCGCCACCACCGTTTCGTCTGCCGCCCTCACCGTTTTGTCTGCCTCTACCGCTCCAGGTTCATTACAAATTCATTCCAAAATGTAGAACCCCCAAGTACATCAAGATCCGGTGGAAAATAGGTGCGCAGCTATCGCTATTCGGGGTTATTCTCACTTGCTCCATCGAGGCTGTTGGTGATCGCCATGACGGTCTGGCGATCGCTGGGGGTCTAGAAACAATTTTGAAGCGAGCTGTTTCTGAGCAGTGGAATGTTGGCGCTTGTGCTACGGACAACGCTGGATAATGCGGTCGAGCTCGGCGAATTTTGGCGATCCAATGGCCTCACGTCACATTTGTGATCTGTTTTGCACATGACATCAACAACTTAGTCAAGCCTGTACTTAAGACATATTTTCGTAACGTGGTGGGGCAAGCCGCTAACGCTGTGAAGTGCCTAGATGCATCCTCTTCGAATTAGCTCAGACGAGCAAAAACTATCATGGAGAAACTTTACGGTCGGTCGCTGGGTCTACGTACTCTGCGTGAGACGAGATGGAACTCGATGCAGGGCTGCTTTGCCTCTCTCCTTCGCGTGCAATCCGTTCTACAGGTGCTGTATCGACAGTACTCAAAAGACTCCGGTTGGGTTTCGCGCTACATCTGACCTATGCGGATGACTCCCAGTCACTTGAAAACACTTCCATCTCTGGTATTAGCACGCTTCCATCCATCACAGTCTATTAATACCGCCGTCTGTTTGCTACAGAAAATGTTGGAGAGGTATGATGTGATATGTTCGCTTGGATGAAAATTTACCAGGACATGGCCAAGTAATTTTGTGGCGGTTCAGTGTCGGAATATTGGGCGTACCTCGCTGTTCAGAAGCCCCATAGTGTGCCGCCTAGGCTAGCGAACGCCGTGCTATCGATAGCTGCCAATACTGCAGCATGTGAACGTCTTTTTAGCGCACTGGGCTAGACACATACAGCAAAGAGAAATCGCATGTCGGCGGCCAAAGCTCTTGATATCGAAACTGTTGCAAAACATGCACGCCAGCACATGCAGAAAGAGACTCTCGGAAAAAGCTGCTCATCAACCCAGAGGAGCGCGAAAATCTGCGCGATGCGCCTTTTGGTCCCTTCACGCCGTCTCCTCAGCGAGGTCATCAGCGTCCTGACGCTGTTGAAGACGATGATAGCGACGACGAGGATCCTGGTGATGGTGTCAATGGCGAGGCAACGTTACCACTTTGGGGGGAGTATCTTGATGAAGTCTTCGAAGGCGATGAGACTGACGGCGGGTATGCCGCAGAAATATCTACCTTCTCCGGCCAAAACATCGAGCAAGAGGAGGCTGACAATGAATTTGAAGAAATATCTGCCCCATTCACCACCCCGTTTCCACACGAGAATGTATCGTCATTTCCCTAGCAAAAAAAGATGACCGGTTTTCGTGGCCAAACCGAAACCTAGCGAGTGCTATTTGGAGGGGGCTGTAGCCTTTAATTGAATGTACCTCTTGTTTGACCGATTACTTGCCCAGTGTTTCCGAATTCACCTTCCTCCATCTCCACCACACCCGGCTTTGTAGCATCAGCAGCCTTCATACATCCTCGGCCACAGCGTTCACAATCTGGGTGTCATCCGTCGCCGAGGTGGCGACGTCAGCCTAAACATCGGTCACTTCCACGACAGTGGCCTCGCCCTGCGCGTCCTCGATCACAATCTTCTCGCCTTCGGACGTCACCACGGCCTTCACATCCTTGGTCGTACAGTCGCTGTAGTCGTTCGCGATCTCCACTGTCTGCTTGCCGTCCTAGACATCGGGTACAAGGATCACCTGCTCGTTCTCGCCGTTGTCGGCCACCACGTCGACCGTCTGGATGTGACCCCTGCCCACTCGCTGTCTCCGTCCCAGCACAGCAGCATGTCACCGCTGTCACTACTGTCTCCGCCCACAGCAGCAGGTCACCGCTGTCTCCCTCTGCGCAGCAACATTCACCTCCTCGACCGTCACCTCTCCGTGCCCATCAATGATCCGAACGGCCTGCTGGCCGTGCTCGGGCTCGCCCTCAGTAACCGTCGCTCCAACTATTTTGGAAGGTGCCGGCTGGATTGAGTGATATTTGAAGTTTTAAGCTAAACAGTTAAATATAAGATCATAAACCATACTGCAGATTCTCGGAGTGTAGACCTGGTGCCATATGAAAAGGCCAATCGGCCGAGTGACTTTCGGCCAAAGGACCGAAACCTTTGGCCGTTGCCATCACTGATCAAATGGCATATTAGCATCAATGCCCTACACAGGATATTTGGACTCTACTAGTGCACAATTCAGTGAACCGGATATTTCCGGTTTGCAGAAGAAACCGCAGCATTCATGAGCTTGCCGGAGAAAGAAAGAAGACGAGCATAGTTGCTCTGGGCGCGGAGCCCTCTCACACAGAAGAACGGTCTGCATGAAGATGACAGTGAACCCGCCAGTGGTGCTCGCGCTCTCAGAGAGCCTCCGCAACCAGGTTGCGCGCTTGAAGTGCCTGTTTGAGCTGGACGAAGGCGTGTGGGACGGTCCCATATACGTACGACTCCTGGAGTCTCACCATGAGATTCGGCTATTCCACACAGGAGAGCTTCGTAAAACCACATGCAATGGTGGCGCGGACGTCCGCGATCTTAAGGCCACCACACACATGTGATCACTCGTTGGGTGTAGACTGGCACCGACAGGTGTGTTGAATTTGGTCCCTCGCGTGGGGAAGTATGCGACCACTTGGCCTACAAGGAAAGTGTCCAACTGGGCGCCGTTGTAAGCTCGAACGCCCGTGGCCGTGAAGCACGCGTTAAACCGAATGAATCGGAAAAGTTATAGCTGCGGTCGGTCGCGAACTTCTCCACTCAAGTCCTCGTGGGGCCGTGTCAGATGCGAAAAAGGTATCACTACTAGTGGCTTTGCAAGTTCAGACATGTCATCGAGCAGAGATGGCGAATCATCATATTCTCTAGAGTAGAAAATTAACTGACACAGCCAGCCGGCGCGCCGAGATGAATCATCGCTAACGAACACGCTTGGGGGGCTGGTTTGACGGGAGTTAATTTATGGCTGGATGGTGCCGTGATGTTACGGCCACTGCTCAAACATCACGCCGAATTTCTCCATTCCACTCGCGGTGGGCGGAACTTATCGTTCATGACGAACTCGGCCCAGGCTTGAGCCGCCTTCTACAAAAGACATTTGTACCAGCAGGGCCAGACTCTACAGTGGACTTTACGACGAGGAGTAACGGGTCATTACCGAATATGGCCGAATGATTTCAGCCAGCCCTCTTGCCTATGCCCGCACGTACATTGGGCCTGCCCGGCCTTCTCGGGCGCGCTTCGTGTTTGTAGGTGCAAAGTCACTAAGACTTATGGTGGGTCGGAGAAGTCGGAGGTGATGGCTATGCCTAAAATATGCAAATGACTGAGAAAATGTAAGAGGATATTAATGTCTTGGAGACAGCCTCCGACGTATCGCATCGGAGGTGTGGACACGCGTCTGTCACAATCTCAATATGTCTACGATTGGCTAAAATAAAGCGGACGATGGTCAGTCATTCGCTAATAAAACCATGTATGACGTATGGCGCATTCTATAGATCGAAAAGGGCGTTTAGTGAGTTCTAGTGTAGTCGGAGACTTGATGATATTCATCCATACCGTGAAAATTCCAACTGGGTCCGACCGGTTCGATTTAGTTTTTTTATAAGTAAACTCAGTAAAACCTCGAATTCGACTGTTCGTGGCACGGACGGCCACCGTAGGGTGGCTTCTGATTGAGTGCTTGAGTGTGTATTGCTAACTATCTCTGTGACTACTTACTGTGTGTGCAGCGCCTCCTACTGACGTGGACCCTGCCTGAGCACTAGACACCACATGATGGTGGAGTGCGCTGTGTGCTGCCTCCCCCCCCCCCCCCCCCCTGATGCTCGTGAGCGCCGCGTGATGCTTGTCGAGGCTCACAGGCGCCGGGTGACGCTGAAGAAACCTAACCTGATGCTCGCGCGCGGCGCCTCGACGTGGAGAACCTGCCTGCGAGTGCTGCCATGGTGCCTCAGACATTACCGTGCATGTGAGTGAAGCTAATCTTATCGGGTGCTTCTGTTGCTAATTGTTTATGTGTTCCTGTTGTACATGTAGACGTATGCTGCCCTTTCGTGTTGCCATGTTGCTAGCAGTATAGTACTTGTCATCGCGATGGCCAGGTGTACAGTACTGGGATCGCATTACTGTTTTGCTATAATGCGTTTTCTATTCACTGTACTTCGCAAGTTCCGGTTTATTGTGCTTACTTCTTTATCGGTGCGTATTCCTAGCTATGTATGGGTCATGCTGCTGATTCATTCGTCGTGTTCCCGACCGCGGCGTAAGATACTGCTGTGCGGCAATATGTATTTACATGAGTACCCCTATTGCAAGTTGCTAAACTACCTTCAACTAACCGTGCTGCACTATTGTGCGTGTTTTGCTCTACTGTGGAGTGTGTGTGCCGTGTGAAGCATGACGAGCTTCTGAGTGGGTACTGCTATACATAAGTGCTAAAATATGCGATTCTAGGTGTTGATGTTGTGTGTGCTTCTCTGTTGTGATGGCGCGCGAGCTGCGTAGCGGGAGAACCATGCGAACTATTGCGGTGAGATCTTCACCTGTCTGTGTGAGTGCTTCTAAACTGTGCTGCGCGCTGCTATTCTATCAGTCTATACTATTTGTTACTTTGTACTGATGTACGCGTACTGATGCATGTATTGTATGCCTTACATGCCGGTTGTGCCACAGCGTTATGGTGCGTTTTGCTAAAAGTCCGGGTGAGTGCTTCTGTAATGTGTTTCACTGCTCTGTGTTCCTAACCTTAAGCTTCTTCGTGTGCTTGAATAGATGATGAACTGCTATTGCGGCGCGCTTTAAGAATGTGCTGTGCTCTACTGTGTGCATGAATGAGTACTGTTGTAATGATGGACCCTTCTGCGTGTTGCTAACTACGTTCTGATATTGTTGGGTTGTGTATGTGGGACAGTGAGTTGCAGCCGCTCCTGTGTATGATGAGCAACTAGTACGGTGAATTTAGCTGCCGGTGTGGGCTGTTGCTATGTATAAGGTACTGCTGTATAAAACGTTATGTGTGATTAACGTCAGTTTATTAACGCGCTATCTTATCTAGGCGAAGCGAAGAATGGAGGCAATGCAGCGATTGGTGTCGGGTCAACGACGTGTCCTTCATGGAAGTCGTCCTGATACTGCTGTAGTAGGTGCCTCAGACACCTGCCTTCTGCATGGCGCGCATCGCTGACAACGGAGCCGACAGAAGCGGCTTGAGAGTCCCGAGCTTGCAAGAACTCTAGCGTTCGCCAGCTTCTACGCCCAGCGCGTGGACCTCGGTCTTACAGGCTGGCGAGTTGGGATCTAGCTGGAAACCATGAGGTAAGCACAGCATCATGTACGCAACGGCGTACTTGGTCTCGTAAAGAACCGCCTTACTAACATTCGTGGATTGATACGATGGTGGTGTAGCAGTGAACCACTCAAACAAGGCAGTAGCCAGTGTCTTTGAAGCACGCTTGGAAGCTCGTTTTGGCCGACCTTGCGCAGGACCACCAGCAAAGTCAGGTTTTTAGCGGAGAAGTTTTTTTTTCTCAATAGAGCCTCCTTTCGAAGCAACGCCTCATTTTGACTCAAGTACAGCGAGGCGCTCCTCCACACGTACCTGGCGAACAAACACCTAGTCTATTCGATGGGACAGCTTTGCCAGGGCATCACTGACGCTGGTGGAATGTTTGGTCGCCTGCGAGTTGCTTTTCTTCTGGAGACGTGCCAAATGCGGTACGGATGGAAAGCGGCCACACTAACAGCTCTGATAATTGGATGTCGCCTGCACTGAGAGCCTCGTGAATACGGAGGGCGTACGAGCTGTTGGGGCGGTGGCGCTGCATCTCCGGAAAGTACAGGATCAGAGTGGCAATGAGCACTTCGAGGACCTGCGGGTCTATGTTCCAGGACGATGGAGAGAATCCAGTGGCTGCGGAGAAGAGGTGTGCCTGCAGACGCTCCACGCGAGCTTTGACGACAGCTTGTAAAGAGCTTAGATCCGGTAAGGGCGCCCCGTTTTGAGGACACCAGCCGCTCACCTGGCGTGCAACTTGTTGGTCTTCTTGTGTGGTGTTTAACATATAGGAAAAAGCTTTGCTGACGCGTGACATGTCCCAGCCTCCGCGTTCACCATCCCAATTGGTGCTGATGCGACTGTCGAGATTCGCGTGCATGGCGCCACCTCTTCGAAAGGAGTGGGAGGTAAGTCCTTTCGTTAATCCTGTATTCTACACGGTTGGTAATTGCGAGACACTGACGAGTAGCCTGTTGATATAGGCTTGCGCTCCGGGGGCTGTGTTTGAGCGCAGGAGTTGAGAGGCTGTGCAGCTGCGAGGCTCTTCCAGCTCTCGAACCAAGAGGGCAAGCAGGAAAAGATGCGAGCCCCAGGCGCAGACTGCAGTGATATTGCTACTGCAAGTACGTGCAGGGGGCATGTAAAGGCATCCTTTGGATCTTTAAATAGAGAGATTCCTTGCTGAGAGGCTGTCTTCACGCGCTTAAACCGCAGGAAAATTATTCCATCTAATAAATACATGGTGTGTAGAACTAGCTCAGAACGTCAAAATCCATTTTTTGTGCTTACTTACCGGGGTATACACACATCTGTGCCTTCTCTAAATGCTCAGCTTCGGAGCCACGGCCGTAAAGATACCACATTAACACTACAAGAGCAGCATCTAAATAGTCGGAACTGGCAAACGCATGTATATAAAGAGACGAGAATATTATCTTGATGTCCTTCTTTATACATGGCGGGGCTTGCTTCGTGATACCTTGCTCTGGCCGCTTCTCACAGTATCGGTCCAGCGTAGAAAGCCTATTTGTAGCTTATTTGCCACACAGTGACTTTGCTGGGGATACAAGTTCGCTAGCCAATTCTTAACGTTACTAAAGTATGATAGAACAGTGTTCTTGGGCAGCGCTACGTCTTGTCTTCCTACTTTCTTCACTAAAAAACACTCATACTTGTCCAAAATGACAGCTAAACACTTACCTGTTAAGTCGTTTGCAATGCGCTCTTGGGCCTCCGCAAGCGTTATCTGCTTCTTAGTTAAAAAGTCCTCAAAGGACTTGATGGCTGTAGACATGCTTCGCTGGCTGTTCGCCGGCACAAGTAAAGTCACTGACGTTTCCCTTGCTCTCAGAACTGGAGTGAGACTTTCGAAGTTGGAAACCTACTAATATTTTTCTATTTTTATTTAGCTTGAGTTCAGTAAAACACACGTAATATCACAGTTCGAATATTTTTAAAATGATCAGGCTATTCAAGTACATTTTCTATTGGCCAAAATTGTACACAACATCGACAACTATTGGCTATAAAAGTGATTCAATAAAATTAGACTCTTTCTATTGGCTACGGGGCACTTTACAAAAATAAAGCATGGGGTCAGAATCACGATGATATGCTATCATATAATAAGGATAATCCACGCCTTAAATGAACTTACCGGTTTGGAACCAGTTACCGCTAGCTAGTAGGTTCGTCAGTTTTACAACATATAAATAAAACCATTTTTTTTNCTGATTCTGATGGGTTCTGATAATTTATCAGAACCACGGTTCTGATTCGGTTCATTGTAGTCGATATCCATAATCGACTACAGTACATGTATTCTGTCTCACTCTCTCGCTCTCTCTGAACTGGTGCACTGCAGTGCGATCGGGAGACATATCCTAAATTGCTAGATAATTTTACAGGGATATTTAGAAATTTTTTAGATGAGGTGGTTGTCTTTCAGCAGGATCACGGATTCTGATGGACTTTCATCTGCCAACTTTTCGTCGAAACGGGTGTAGCGCATTGCCGCCTTCTTCCTTTTGGCAGCACGGGCTGTTGATATGTAAATTGTCAGGGTTGCCACCACCACCACAGTTGCAGTAACAGCAATGGACGCCCAAAGAGGCGGGCCGTAGGTCGTATTTCCTGAGGATGAAGTGCCCGAAATGGCAGTCGTACATCGCGGTCCACCCCATGACTTGTACAGACACTCGCAGCGTCGGTTCACGCACTTGCCGGTTTTCACGGTTGTCCTGCCCACCGTACCACCAATGGAGCAGTCGTCGTGAGTCTTGCAGAACGCCTTGCCCGTCACCTCCACCCACTTGTTGTCGTTATCTTCGTATTCATCAATGTGTCCGTCAATCCACTGCTTCGTGGGGTGAGTCGTTGGGTCGCAGCCAACGGACATGTAGTTATCCGCTTCTAAGTCGTCCGCGAGATCCTGGTAAAGTCGAATATGATCGATCTTCATGTACATTGGGAACGCGTCACATATTTTGTTGACGGTCGCGTCGGTGCCGTTCCCACGACACTCCTTGCCAGGATTGGGGGGCGTGGCACCCCATGAACTCGACAGCGCCACATTGGCGATGATGTACATGGGCTCCTCCAGCATGATCTTCTGTGGGTTCGTCTTGTTCGCGTTCTGCGGCACGTCGGAGATCGAGGCCGACGGAACTTCAAACAACGGGTTGCCTTCCAGCATCCACCGCGCGTAGCCGTTCTTCCCCGTGACCCACTCCACTTGATAGACCAAGTAACCGGTGTAGGCGCCGAGATGAACGGGCCAGTTCGACGAGATCGCGTCCATTTGATAGTTAAACGGGTCCATAGCGTATGACTTCGACGTCGTTGTCTCATTGCGCGGACTGGCACACTTGGCGTACGTGTTATCCGGGTCGCAAAGGTAGGAACCAGTGTATACGTTGAAGAGCGGGTAGCACGTGCCGTTCGAGTTGACGCCCCAGTGCTCGTCTCCTGTTTCGTAGATCAACCCCAAGTCAGCATTGACATCGTTGGATGCAGGACAAGTGCTCACAGAGCACGTGTTGTTGACGATTCCAGCCTTGAGAGACGCTGCAATCGTTGTATAGCTCTGCTTCTGGTTGCCAACCGGCTTACAGAAGTTGTTGGCGGCGTAGCGAAGTCCTTGGTACCAGGATTTGTGGCCCCGCTCCTTCTTGTAGTAGGCGGTCGGCACGTCGATGTAGTTTGCACCGGGTGTCATGCAACTAGCCGTGTAGATGCAGCCGTAGTAGTCTCCAGTTGAGTAGTTTAAGCCAAAAATACGGTAGTCATCCGGCATTCCCGGGCCAATTTGAAGCGATGACGAGATGAGGGACGCACTGCCCTCCAAAACGTCGATCTCGGGCGCTCCACGTCCTTGGTTCGGGTTTAAACCATAGCCTGGATTATTGTCACAAGCACTGATGCGCTGATTCTTGGGGTCGAAGAGCTCTGGCTCACATTTATCGTAGGAGAACGGCCACATGCGGTTCGTAGAACCCGAGAAAATGGCTCGGCCGAGGTTCCCCATCATCCAGATACCAGGCCACGTAGGATAGTACTTGCCTGTTTGCACTTTTGCATTATTTCCAAGCTTTAAGTCTGGGTTTCCTGAAGACTTTGAGACCGCCCCGGGAAGTTGCGCACGAACTTCGAGCATGCCTCCCTGGTAACAGAACTTGTTCCAGGACTGGACCATGGCCGACCGGTAGAAGAAGTAAGCATCCGTGAAGCCAGGAGGGTGCGTGTACATGTTGTACACGTTGATGACGTTGACCTCGTCGATGGATTTGATGTAGAAGTAGCACGTTCCGTCGTCGTCGCATTTGGTGGAAGTCATATTATGGGAATAGAGTTCCATAGCCCCATTCACGCCGTCCGGTTTCTCGACTGAAGTCCACATGTGATCGTCCCCAGGGCGGAAGCTTCGGTTGGCCACGTTGAACTCGTCACTCATGACGAGGTCCCATCGTCTCCCACGTGAACTCGTGTACACGCGGTTGCTTTTAGGCGTGTCAGGGTCGACCCACATCTTGATGCCCGACTTTGTGGGGTATGAGGTGTTCTTGGCCGCAGAGGCTACTGTCACCAACAGAGCCAGAATTGAAAGCACAGATTGCATTGCAACCCTTTGATATTAAAATTGGTGCTGCGTTTTCACGTAGAGATCGAGGCGGCAAGTTGCCAAGTGGACGGACCCAGCAGAGTCCATTTAAGACGAACAAACGACAGAAAACTGTCCTAAAAGCCGAGAAACAGCAAAAAGCTTGTTTGTTCCGCTAGCCACTCGTTCCAGCGTAATCCTGAGGATGCTCAATTGGAATGTGCGAGTAGCGACAAGTTCATGTAAAATAAAGGGCTCACGTGTATTACCTAGAAACCACGTGGGGCAGACAGGAGGGCGTAATGATGCTGCGCAAGAAAGATCTTGAAAAGTGCAGTGCATGCAGACACAGACCCGCCATGTTAGGTTTCGTAAAACATTATACATCACATTGTTATTATACTTGTTGCTGCGACTTTCAATTCCCGGTATACTACGTTTCATTCGGATATAGATAT
This sequence comes from Phytophthora multivora, assembly GCA_001314345.1. Classification (NCBI taxonomy): domain Eukaryota; phylum Oomycota; class Peronosporomycetes; order Peronosporales; family Peronosporaceae; genus Phytophthora; species Phytophthora multivora. The sequence goes on from LGSM01000296.1 coordinate 41,954, forward strand.
AGATATCCATATCTTATTGAGTCTGTGTCCGGGTGTTACCAAATTTAACCTGGGAGCCGTCATCTTGCTGCTAACAACCGCTCTACATGTACCTAGTACATGTAAACGTATAGCCAGCGTCGAGCGGAGCCTTCTCAAACCCATGTCTGTACATGGTCACGTTGCGGTTGATGGCAGCGCGAAGCAGCGACGTAGTCATCTCGGAACTCGTGCGTTTGGCGCATGTACTGCAGAGGCGTCAGCACTTGAAGGTTCTAAAGATCGACGTTGGCTTTAAAATTAAATCAAAAACTTGAATTTCATAAATTCACTTAAAAAGACGTGTTACTTTATAATGAAGGTTTTACTCAATTCAAAGATATCAAAACATGTACTTTAAGTACAGTTTTTACCACAATGGTGCAGTTTTCTTCGAAGCAAGTTATCATCGGTACAAAAATGGTATCGGCGATGCAAAAGATCGGTAGGTTTACAGCCGAGCTTTAGACATCGCGCCGATGGCAAACAAATATGTATGACGCCAGCTGGATGCCATTTTGTGGCGACCCTAATTCCAAGTACCACATCGATAATATTGGCTGGCTTACATCTTCAGGTACGTATCGTATGCCGGAATGCCCTCTCAGTACGAGCACAGGCAATTCACGGGCTTACATGTAGCAAGGTAAACTGCACTGTACCATGCAATAATTCAAAATCTAGGGCGGTATTTTCGACTTTCCCCTTCACGAGCCCGGCAGCTGTGGATGCGGCAGAGTTGAACAAGGCGCTGCTCCGAGCAATGCTCGCAGATCCGTGTCGGGATTTGAATCGTTGTATTGTCACAATACTATTGTGCAGACGTCAAAGAAGCGATTGATCGGTTGGCACAGCTTTCAGAGTCACCACTTACGCCGCACCAACGTGTACCTGGTCGGGTTTTAATGCCAAGATGTATTGATATCTCGTTTATCGGCGCGTTTCAGCTACTGTACATGTACCGGAAGTAGGTAAGTCACTGAGGGCAGGCTGAGAATAAAATGGTACTAGTACCATGACTTATCAAAGCTCAATATTGGTTTAACCAACCAATTTGGTTACTGTTCCATACCTGCAGATCTTGATCTGATTGCAACCGCACCGTCATCTTCCTGCTGGTACATGTATACATGATGTATGTCGTATAGTACTGTACAGATGCAAGCCTATCCCAAGTCGCGCTTCCATCGCAAATTGTGTGGCTGTGCTGGCAAGTCTCCACCTCCAATGCCGGCTCATCAACGCTATTGATTCTTTATGCTGTTGAATCAACACTAAGGATTCCTAGCGACAACTCGGCCGCAATAATTCAACAGTCCATCATAATTATAATTATGATACATCTAATTACAATAGAATTTCGTTTCAGCACACGGCTCACTAGACCGATACATAAATAAACTCTCATAGCTTTGTAGTACACGTACTTAGTACTGTAGATCTAGAATTTCCATGGCTTTGAGAAATTACCGCAAAAAGTGCATCGACTGACTCTGCCGGGTATTCAGCGAATTACAGGTAGTTTACACTCTCTTCTGTCGGTAAAAGTGTTCAACACACAGTAGGTACTACATGTATACACTTGCCGAGTTTAGCGGGATGCTGCACTGTAGGCTGGCAGCCTGCAGCCATCTGCCCCACGTGTTTCCCAAGCCTCAACGAGTGCCGCCCGCCATGTCTCTCCGTATGTCGCTCATGACGGCGCAGGATTTGATACAGGGGCAAGCATATATACATGTACTGTACTATATACATGCGGTCTTGTCGTTGCACACCTTCAAGTCGGATCGAACCGAGCTCGAGGATTACGCAGAGTAACGAGTGGCCCCAGACACCAAACAGAAGGAGAAAGACTTCAGCTGTGAGAAATGCTGCATTAGTACACTGGAACCTCTCGCGACGTCCGCCTCACTCGGCAAACTGCCGCCCAACGCTCACTCTGGACACGCTGCCGTAGACCCCATTTAACTCGATGAGGCTTCAACAATACCCACTGTGGACCGTGGCCTTGCTGTGGGCGGTCGCAGTCGCGTTCGTCATGGCCAAGAACGATTCAACGCCAGAGACGACGTATCCGACCAAGTCGGGGATCAAGATCTGGGTGGACCCCGCGACTCCGAAAGATCACCAGACCTACACCAGCTCTCGTGGTCGTCAATGGGACCTCGTCATGAGCGACGAGTTCAACACACCGAACCGGAGCTTCCGACCGGGTGACGACCACATCTGGACGTCTCTCGAGAAACCGGACGGTGTCAATGGCGCGTTGGAGCTTTACTCGCACAACATGACTTCGACCAAGTGTGACAGTGACGGAACGTGCTACTTCTACATCAAATCCATCGACGAATTGAACGTCATTCACGTGTACAACATGTACACGCACCCTCCTGGATACGTGGACGCCTACTTCTTCTACCGAGCGGCGATGGTCCAGTCCTGGAATAAGTTCTGCTACCAAGGAGGGATGATTGAAACCCGTGTGCAGTTACCTGGAGTAGTCACGCCTGAGTCGGGCAACCCGGACTTAGCCAAGGGGAAGAACACCAAGGTGGCCGCCACCAAATACTACCCGACGTGGCCCGGTATCTGGATGATGGGAAATCTCGGTCGAGCCATTTTCTCGGCCTCCACGAACCGCATGTGGCCGTTCTCCTACGACAAGTGCGAGCCTGATCTATTCGACCCAAGCTACCAGCGTATCAGTGCGTGCAACGACAACCCCGGCTACGGGTTGAACCCGAACCAGGGGCGTGGTGCTCCCGAGATCGACGTGTTGGAAGGCGGTGCTACCCTCGTGTCGTCGTCGCTTCAAATTGGACCTGGAATGCCTGACGAATACCGCATTATCGGCGTCAACTACTCGTCGGGCGACAGTTCGGCGTGCATTTACGCTGGGACTTGTATGACGCCCGGCGCGAATTACGTGGACGTCCCTACGGCGGTCTACAAGAAGGAACGAGGCCACAAGTCCTGGTATCAAGGTCTACGGTATGCGGCGAACAATCAATGCCAGCCGGACGGGGACGCCAAGCAGGAGTACAGCACGATCGCTGCGTCGATAAAGGCTGGCATCACCGAGAACACGTGCTCAACGGAGATTTGTCCCGGTTCGAACGATGTCAATGGGGACTTGAGCCTCATCGACGGCAAGGGCGAGGACCACTGGGGTATCAACTCGAACGGCACTTGCTACCCGCTCTTTAACGTGTACACGGGGGCGTACCTGTGTGATCCGGACAATACGTTCTACAAATGCGCTAAGCCACGGAATGAGAGTACGACGCCCAAGTCGAACGCTATGAGTCAGTTCAACTACCAAATGGACGCCATCTCGGCCAATTGGCCCGTGCATCTTGGAGCGTACATGGACTTCGTGACTTACCAGCTCGAGTGGGTGACCGGGAAGAACGGGTACGTGCGGTGGATGCTACAGGGCAGTCCGTTGTTCGAAGTGCCGTCCGAGTCCATCTGGGACATCCCGCAGAACGCCAACAAGACGAACCCGCAGAAGTCGATGCTAGAGGAGCCCATGTACCTGATCTTTAACGTGGCGCTGTCCAGTTCGTGGGGCGCTACACCCCCGAACGCCGGTAAGGAATGCAGAGGAGACGGCTCGGACGAAACAGCCAACAAGATCTGTGACGCCTTCCCTTTGTATCTGAAGATCGACTACATCCGCCTGTACCAGGACCTTGCGGACGACCTCGACGCTGACAATTACATGCAAGTAGGGTGCGATCCGAAGAGCCATCCGACCAAGAAATGGATCGACGCGCATATCGACGAGTATCAGGACGACGACAACCACCACAAGGAAGTTGCTGGTAAGGCGTTCTGTACTAAGAACGACGACTGTACAATTGGAGGTGACCTGGGGAAGACGCTGCTGAAGACGGGGAAGTGCGTTAAGGGACGATGCCAGTGCACGTACTCTTCGTCGTGGGGCGGTCCGCGGTGCACGACTGCCGTGTCCGGCTCCTCTTCGACCACCGTCGCCAGTAAGAGCGTCTCGACCGACTCGTACGGTCCTCCGTTCGGAATGGCGATCGGCATTGCAGGCATCTCCGTGTTCCTCAGCTTCCTGTCTGTGATGTGGGCGGCGATGAAGGAGAAGAAGGCGGCGGCTTTGTTGAAGAAACAAGGCAAAGTCGCTGCGGACATGAGCTACCGCGGCAATCAGAACGGCGTGCAGGTCAAATACGAAGCGGAGAGGCAGTCGCACGGCAATGGCTACGGAAACGCGTATGGGAATGGCAATGAAGCTCGCCAGAGACCGAGAGACAACTACAGCCAAAATTTCGTCTAAACTCTCGAATGAATTAATTATCAAGTGAACCGCCAAGTGTCCTTTATCTCGTGGATCCATAGAGCAGACCTGACTCATGCGTGAGTCGTTATCTGCAGCCAAACATCCAACCAGCGAGGCAAGCGTTGCAGTGCTTAATTGTCATAACGTGTAAGGCCCTGAAGCGATCGACATTCCGACGTTCATCTATGCACGTCGCTCGAGTGGTCTGACGGCGCGAATGGAGTTCGAAACAGTTGGCGCATGGGCAATGGACAGTGGGGGGGGGGCAACTGCAGACAAGCAACGAGACGCATTGGCGGAAGACACTCAGACTGCTGCACGGTGGAGAACGCTGGAGCGGTGGTCGCTGTTGTACAGCGAGAGCGAGTCGTCCTGTTGTAGTACGCTGTACACTGTACCTGCACTTTGAAGTTGGAAGAGCGATCTGCTATGGATTCCATTTTCGACCTGGGGTCCAGGCTACCGTATAATACAGCCTGGGCCGTATTTGCCTGGCTGGCACTCGAACAGCAGATCGCAATGGTTGATCATTACCATCATCCTAGCCTTGCCGATAATCATCAGTGGATTACGCCTCAACTCGGATAGCCTCGCGTTCATTACGATTCGTAATACGAACGGTGCAGAAGTTGAGTCACTACATAATACGAACGGGTACTGTACATACTGGTACTGTACCTACGGTTTGCAGTTTGCTGCTTCGGCTGTCCACAAGGAACAGGCGGAGTTGGTTTTCCTTGCGTTCCGTTGACTCGACGGAAGATGGCTTCGACGTGTCGTTGCAAGCCAAACCTACAGTATCGGACTACGGTACAGTAGTACTGTATCTGGAACCTTGCCCTGCTCAGCATGAGTCGGTACTCGTACTGTCCAACCGATTCTCCACTTTAGAAATTAGCGGCGAGAGTTCACAAGTGGGGAGGGAAGCTCCATGCGGTCGCTTACACTATGGTCCCTCGCCGTGGCTTGGGTGACTATGACAGCACCAACCACCGCTAAGAATGCCACCACATCAGCCACAACGTACCCAACCAAGTCGGGTCTTCGAACGTGGGTCGACCCAGCGACGCCGGACGATCGCCAAACGTTCGTCAGTTCACGCGGCCGAACGTGGGACCTGGTCATGAGCGATGAGTTCAACACACCGAACCGGAGCTTCCGACCGGGTGACGACCACATCTGGACTTCCCTCGAGAAACCGGACGGTGTCAATGGCGCGTTGGAGCTTTACTCGCACAACATGACCTCTACAATGTGTGACGACGACGGAACGTGCTACTTCTACATCAAAGCAGTGGACGAAGTGAACGTCATTCACGTGTACAACATGTACACGCACCCTCCTGGATACGTGGACGCCTACTTCTTCTACCGAGCGGCGATGGTCCAGTCCTGGAACAAGTTCTGTTATCAGGGAGGCATGCTCGAGGTGCGAGCTCAACTGCCTGGAGCCGTTACGGAAGCCTCTGGAAACCCGGACCTGGCGCTCGGGAAGACTGGCAAGGTCAAAACTACCAAGTACTACCCGACTTGGCCCGGTATCTGGATGATGGGGAACCTCGGTCGAGCTATCTTCTCGGCCTCCACGAACCGCATGTGGCCGTTCTCCTACGACAAGTGCGAGCCGGACGTCTTCAATCCGGAAAACCAGCGTATCAGCGCCTGCGACGACAACCCCGGCTACGGGTTAAACCCCAACCAAGGCCGTGGAGCCCCTGAGATCGATGTACTTGAAGGAGGCGGTCTAGCTGTATCGTCGTCTCTGCAGATTGCCCCCGGAATGCCCGACGACTATCGACTGTTCCCGGTGGACACGTCTACCGGAGACAACCTCTACTGCGTGTACGGGTACAGCTGTACTACCCCCGGCGCGAACTACATTGACGTGCCCACTGCGTACTACGAGAAGGAGCGTGGCCACAAATCCTGGTATCAAGGTCTTCGCTACGCCTCGAACAACTTTTGCCAGCAGAACGCCGACGAGAAACAGAGCTACGCGCCAGTTGCTGCGTCGCTGAAGGCGGGAATCACCGAGAACTCGTGTACAGTGGATACGTGCCCTGCTTCCGGAGACGTGAACGCTGACATCGGACTGATTGACGACAAAGGGGAGAACCACTGGGGCATTAACACGAACGGAACGTGCTACCCGCTTGTGAATTCGTACACGGGCGCGTATCTGTGCGACCCGGATAATACGTTCTCCAAGTGTGCCCAGCCACGGAATGAGAGTACGACGCCAAAGTCGAACGCCATGAGCTCGTTCAACTACCAGATGGACGCCATTTCGTCGAATTGGCCAGTTCACCTTGGCGCGTACACGGACTACGTCGAGTACCAGCTCGAGTGGGTCACCGGTAAGAACGGGTACGTGCGTTGGATGCTTCAGGGCAATCCGTTGTTCGAGGTCACAACCGACGCATTCTCGAATGTGCCTCAGAATTCCAACAAAAGCAACCCGGAGAAGGTGATGCTGGAAGAGCCCATGTCTCTCATCCTCAACGTCGCGCTCTCCAGTTCTTGGGGTGCTACTCCTCCTAATGCCGGTAAAGAATGCCGCGGCGATGGGGCAGATGAAGAGACGAACAAGATCTGCGACTCCTTCCCCATGTACCTCAAGATGGACTACATGCGGCTCTACCAAGACCTTGGAGACGACTTGGACGCCGACAACTACATGCAACTCGGCTGCGATCCGGCCAGTCACCCGACGAAAGAGTGGATCGAAGGCCACATCGACGAGTACGAGGACGACGACAACCTCCACAAGGAAGTCGCTGGTAAAGCCTTTTGCACTGTAGACGATGACTGCACGATCGGTGGGAACCTAGGCAAGACGGCGTTGAAGACTGGCAAATGTGTCAAGTCTCGCTGCCAGTGCACGTACTCGTCGTCGTGGGGTGGACCACGCTGCACCACCGCCATTTCGGGTTCCAGTTCAAGCAAGAGCTCTGTATCCAAGAGTTCGTACGGACCGCCGATGGGGCTTACTATTGGTTTAGCTGGAGTGATCGTGCTCTTGTCGTTCATCTCCGTCTATTGGTCCCTTTTCGTCGTCACGAAAGCCAAGACGGTGACGGAGATGAAGAAATCTGCCATCTACGACAACGACGAGAATCAATTCAAGGCGTCACATTCTAACGCCCAGGGCCTACGACCTCGAGACAATTATAGTCAAAATTTCGTTTAAAAGCTCCGAAAACATATTTTCTAAATGAAATTCTGCCGATAATTGTCTTTGGATAGCGCAGCGAGATAGGACCCGCGGCTGCTACTGGTTTCACTTGCAGGAGCTGCATCGAATGCAACTGCACGCTTACGCTCTGCCTCCAAAGTGGCCATTACGGCTTTGGTCTTCTTCGCGGTGGTCACTGACCCCACGCGAACGGAGGCCAACGTTATCAGACAAACGACAATTGCAATGGCGATGGTGGCTTCCATCGGCGGCCCGTACGTCCTGCTCATGAGACTGCCAGAAGAGCTTGAGCCAGAGACGGCGGTGGTACAGCGAGGTCCTCCCCACGAGTGGTACATACACTCACATCGCTGTTTCACACACTTGCCCGTCTTCAACGCAGTTCTACCGAGGCTCCCGCCGATGGTAC